>JARFJB010002244.1:435000-582500 GCA_036346205.1 Vesta saturnalis
AGAAATTGTTTCACAAAGAAAATAAACTTTCTACTCGAGAGTGCTGAGTATTCCTTATTTTCTTCGCTTATTGCGGTTTTAAAAGTATACCATTCATACAAAGTTACCACGAACACATATAACCTCCGTTCCTTTCTGCTCCTTCCCTTAATACTAAAATAAGAAAAATTACTTGAGTAACTCATTGCTTCCACGAAAGTATTATTGATCTCTAACCTTATCTAAAATGCGTTTTTCCACTTCCTTTTCTTTGTTTTTTTGTTTTCAATCTATAATTATAATTGTTAAAAACAGTGTATTACTTTATCACTAAATTACTTACTTTTTCATTCGACTTATAATTTAGTTTTTGTGCATAAGTCGTTCTTTAACGACGACCGTTTTGTAAACGGCTGTCGGCCATATTTTTATCTTTTAATGTTTGTGGCGTATTAACCAACCTTTGATGTAGGATTAAATTTATTATTTTCTTAACGTTCTCTTTCAAATTTCTTAATTTAGATTTTTGTTAGGACATAACAAATATTCTAAATTTGAATTATCATTTCACATACCAACTATTTCCAATTAAAATATAAAAAACCCTGCTTTATCTTAGGAAGGTCTTTCGGAATTAAACAGGTTCTTATTTAGCTATAATTATATTTACCATAAAATCAATTCTTTCGTACTTTTAACGTATTACTAACTAATTTTGTTTAGACTTGTGTTGTCGATATTTTATTTTTATTTTGCTTTCTTTAAATTTTATTTTTACTTTAACCAACGTATCTACGTTATACCTTTATAAATTAACTTTTTGTTTATTTGAGCACTTATGTCATTTTGGACGTTAATTGCCAATTCATTTGTCTTTTGTTAGAATTTCTTTTTTTAAAACACGCTTTATTGTTATATGTATTATTTTTGTGCTTTAATAATTATAGGTTTTGTTTTATCGCACAGTACTGTATTTTTCCTATTAGTTTTTCCTGCCTCTTTTCCTACGGTTACATACTCGCCTCTTCTGACATCGTTACCCAGGAGCTGGGATAATGGTTGTTCTTTTGGGGAGCGGCTCCTGGCGCCCTTTATTCTCTACCGGAACTTTCTTGATCCCGCCCGAACCGTCTGATGCCGGCGATTCTTTACATCAGCCTTTTTCCCGCTTTTGCTCTCCGCTTCCGGTTTTTGCACGTAACATACAACTCGAAATTTGTCAAACATTAAGCGATTTAATTTAAACGTGACGTATATGTCATAGATAGAAAAAGTATAAGCTTAATATATGCCATTGAAATTTGAAATCGGTGTGTGGGTTACAGAATAATATAAATAACCTAAAATATTACTAAAGTTAACGCAAAGGAGAAGATAAATAAAACATCCATAAAATCCCTTTGACGACAATACATTAATTATTACATCTCGTAATATTCATAAATGAAAACAAGAATAATGAACTACGTCTTACAAATATCTCTGACAAAGCGTGGGCATGTAAATAAATAAAATAAGTAAAACCGATGCTCATCCTTTGTTACTGAAATATTCCATATTACAAAATGAAAATAATTTTCTGTATTGTTGATGAGTAAAGGAAAGTACGTTTACTTGGCGTAGTGTGATATCCCGTCATAAATGTGCTCTTATTAAATGTTACATTTAATCAGTTCGTCGATTTACAGACATTCCATACTTTTTGATTGGATCGCTTCAAGTAGTCGAAGTTTGGAAAGTTTTCAACTCGGCTGACTCAAACTTTTAATTTATATGGTCTGACTTGAAATCGGTTGAAAATTTATCATTCAACATCAATTTTATAAATAATGAACTGAACATTTCAAACAGTAACTTAAATGTCTAAAAGAAATGAAATGAAATCATTTTTACCATTAATTTAGGGAATAATTTAAAGCAATCAAGGTTCATCCTATTCAATGTTTTCGATTTTCAATAGAAAGTAATTGGGTGTGAAATTTGCTCTGCTCAAGTATAATTTACCATTCAAACTATAAAGGGTTCCTTTTGTGAGTTTCAAATCTAAACTTAGATTTATGCTAGAATATCGAAGCGTAAGGTAAACCACATAACGTAATGAAGAACGAACGAACATAATCGCAATCGATGCCATGGAAATGTCAAGTTTAAAAGCGTAATACTTTAATGATAATTGATACTTATTTTTTAAGAGCTGTTCTGACCATATTATTTTTTATCGATTGGGATACTTTTATATGTGATACGTTAATATGATTTATTTACACCCAAAATGGAAATATAAAGGTCAAAACCAATTACAGCTAGATTTCCAACAAAATTACTTTTTTTCTAAACTAATTGATTTATCTAAATATAGCAGACTTTAATAAGGTTAAGATCCAAAAACATTTTTATTATAAAGATAACAAAGAATACTTGAATATTGTGACTAAGATTAATGGAAAACATTTTATTTCAACAAAAATTATTGCATTTATCATATTTACCACCTCCTTATAATTTACTTTAAGTAATACCTTCTGATAATTTCTAATCGCGCAAAATTTTGATACTTTGGTGTAAAAGATACTATCATTGGGTCTAAAACATTCCACCGAATTCCCAAAACGCTGAATCTATGTTTTAATGATTCAAAACGCCGACGACATTTCGCCGAATTTTAATGTTGAACATTTACGCCGACAATGGTCAAACCGCTGAATTTCCAAAACGCCGAATGTCCAAAGCACCAAATGCTCAAAACACCGAATGCACAAAACGCCGAATGCCCAAAACTACGAAACTGTTCTTTTATAGGTCCAAAACGCCGAAACTTAATAATCTGGACTAGTTGCCGTCACCAGTTTTTTCTTGTAGATTGCAATTAGATAACTTAATAAAAGTCGATGTTAAAAATAAATCTACTGAAAGGAAAAACTGAAATTGGTGCATTTACTTATGTCAAATTCAGTTCCTGGTATTCGTGTGTTAACAAACAGATCGCTTAGGTATTTGTAGTGCAACAATCAATTAAGTACAGGCTTATTATGGGTGGTTTGCTATTTGAATTAGTACTTTGTTATTTTGGATAATTATGCGTTATTTAATGGTTGTTTTTTATTGGGTTAATCCTGTTAAACAAATTATATGAAAAAAATGTTATTTTTTTAGGTAAAGGATGGATTCTAAACACGAGAAACGCTTTCTAAATCTTTACGGCGATGTTGATTCCGGGCATTATGAGCTCTGACTCTGATAGTGACCCCTAATGAGCTTCAGTCTTCTGACAAAGAGAACAATAAGCATTAATGCAAGGTAAAGCGTTTTTAGATCATGTTGATGATAACGAGTAGACAGATACTCCCGGAGAAATTAAATTTTAACTTTGATGAAACCTCAATGAGTATAAATATTCTCATAAACAAAATCCATTAGATGTTTTAAATAATTGTGGTGGTTACTGGACGTTATCGACGCGGCCACCTTGGGATCGTCGTTTCGTTTCCAGGACGTTTCGGCGGCAAACACTTTGGCGCTAGGATGGTTCTACCCTATATTTTCAATCACCTTCGATTTTCGTGAATCTGGCTTCGACATCCTTATACACATTATTAAAACTGTCCTCTCATCTAAAGTCATTTTGGTAGGATATAGGCCCTAACGTCTGGGGTAATTTAACAAATTCTTGAAATTGACCCAACATCTATAGTCCTTTTGATTGATCCTTGCCCAAAGGTGTAAAAGGACACTTTTGGCATATTTTTAAAATTGTACAAAATATAAGTATCTAAAGATAATTCTTGAACTTGCCTCAACCTAGGAATATGGGCCTTTTGTAGAGACGATGCTTCAAAATGTCCTAAAATCCAAGGTACTTTTGAAAAGATACTCACCCAAAATTTTGTAATAAGGGAGATATTTTCGGAATCGTCCTAACATTAATATTTTTTTAACAAATTTTCCCTTAAGATCTGGAAATAAGAGTAGTATCTTAAAACAGAAATCACTGACCCCTCATGTTCTTCACAAGTAAAATATGAAAACGTTTATCATATCAAATTGAGTTTTGCACATTCGCACTAATAGGATTCTTAAAATATGTTATCACCTTGTACATACAGCTGTTACTAACTTTTTTGTTGTACTTTGGTACCATAAAATATTCTGATAGTTTTACTTTAATCTGGTCTCCTTCGTTTAATGTTTACAATACGTATATAATTATATGCTTTGATAATGTAAAACAGGTTAAAGGTATTTGAAAACACATTAATGACTCATACTGCATTAGGGCAGTATGAGCCATTGACTCATTATTACAAGGCGATTCCAAGAAAAATTAGTGACTTATGGTTACACCAACAAAAATGTGAAATGCAAAACACATGTCTGTTTGGATAACGTATTCGTGTATTTGTATATGTTGGCTTGCTTCTTGGGGTTGTTTAACGACTATATTTTATATGTCTGGTTTGTTTTCTTAGTTTACGTGTATTTGCGTCTTGACCATTTTGCTTGATTCTTACATGTTTGGTATATGGTTAGCTTCTGGTTTGGTTGTTAAATATCTTGCTTAGTTTGTTTAGTTTAGACGTTAGGTTGTTTGCGTGTAACTGTTGCGTTTGCGTTTGTTGGATGATTTGCTGGATTTCTTTAGCTTTTTCGTTTTATTTTGTTGCTTTGGCCAGTTTGATTTGTTTATTTGTGTATTTGTGCGTTTGTTAGGGTTTAAGTATTTGTGGATCTGTGTTTTAGCTAGTTTGTTGGTCCATGAGTGTTTGTATGTTTAAGGATTTCACTTGTTTGCTTGTTTCCTAGTTTTTTGTGGTGTTGGCTAACTTTTTTAATTTGTTTGCTTTAGGGTTGTTTCAGCTACGTTTTTATTTGTTTGTTTGAATGTTTGGTGGTTTGTATTTACTTCAAGGTATAAGCCAATGTTTCGAAATACTGTGTTGGACCAAAATGAGAATTCTTTTACATGCACGCCCGCTTTTAAATTATGGTGTAAGTTTTCTACCTCCAGTTCATGTGTTTGCGATGTGTGTGTGTGGATAGGGGGGGGGGGGGTTGTGCGTGTGTGCATGTGTGTGTGTACGTCTGTCTGTGTGAATGTGTGCGCATGCTAAATCATTTTTTGTTAACATCTAGGAAACAACCGTAAAGAAAACACATTAAAAACGTTAGCCATCACCACAAAAAAACAAGAAATAAACAAACAAGTAAACACCCTCAAACATTCAAGCTAGTGAAGAAACACAAACGCACAAACACAAATATACAAATCAAACTAGCCAAAACAACAAAAAGAAGCAAGAAACTAAGCAAAACAAACCAGAAAATCATTCAACAAACGAAACCGCAATAGTAACACACGCAAACAATCCAAACAATCCAACGTCCAAACTAAAGAAACTAAACAAAGTATTTAACATGAAAACAAGAAGCTAACCATGTACCAAACATGTAAGAAACAAGCAAACTGGTTAACACGCAAATACACAAATACACCAAACACGTAAACCAAGAAAACAAAGTAGATACGTAAAAGCTAGTCGTCAATCAACACCAAGAAAAAAATCAACATACACAAACACACAAATATGTTATTCAAACTGGCATGCGTTTTGAATATGGCCTTTAATATTTTTTTGGTGATTACATAGTAAGTAGGTCAATTTTATGGCATTGCATTAAGGCAGTACGAGCTATTAACGTGTTTTGAAATACCCTTCACCTGTTTTAAGCTATATTTGTATATACATCTTGTAATGGTTAAAGGAAGGAGACCAGATTAAAATAAAACTAAAAAAATATTTTATGATAGCAAAGTGCAACGTTGGTTAACAAAATGAAAAACAACTGTAAAATTACAAACAAAAAAGTTAGTAACTATTGTATGTACAAATGGATAAAAAAATTTTAAAATCTGGTTAATGCACATGCGCAATATCAGGATTTGATGTGATTAATGTTTTCATATTTGACTTGTAAAGAATATGAGGTAACTGTCCAACTAAAACAGTCTGCAAGCATATGAATGTAAAGATCTTCGGGATTACTGATATTGTTGTAAGATACTACCAGGAAACCCTTATTTCCAGATCTTTGGAAAAAAATCTGTTAAAATGACATTGGATGTTAGAACGATTCCAAGAATATCTTCCTTATTACAAAAAATTACTTTGGATGTTGGGACATTTTAAAACATCATCCCTACAAGAAGACCTTATTTCTAGATATTGTAGCAAGAATTAGACTAGGACAATTCAAGAATGCGTGCCTTATTTCAAGATGTTTGGTCAATATCTTGTTAAAAGGGCCTTAGGTGTTGGAAAATTTTGAAGAATCACTACTCCAAGGAAGGCCTTAGATAACGGGGCACACATTCATCAAAGGAACCTTACACGTTGGGGCCCTATTTTACCAAAGTCACGAATCATCTTCGGGGGAACTTCGCCTTCAACTTAGATGAATCGAGTAGTTCAGCTGAAGTTGTTGGCGGTCCCTGGCTCGGATAAATCTCATTATGATTAGAATTTATATCAGTTCTACGTACATAAAGACCAAATTTACATCGCTTTGGGCTTGTGTCGCCCAGTTGGTTAGAGGGTTAGCAAAGTAATTGTCGTAGGTTCAAATCCTACTCGAGATACACTTTTTATTTACGTATTTAATAAAATTATTAATAATTTTTATAACTAATGATACACCTACACTAGGCTGAATCAAAAAAGATGACAGTCTTAGCTCCTCTTTGTTTCATTTGATTATGTACAAAATCATAGAAGATGGCATCTCCCTAAACTTAGGTTCTAAACTAGGAAACAAGAAGATAGGGATAATACACCATGCAGATGACGCCACACTCATGGCAGAGACGGAAGATGACTTACGAAGGCAATTATATCAAGCTTGATCAAGCTCCCGAACGATATAATATGACTATATCCATAAAAAAAGACAAAACTCTTACGTTCTCTATAAAACCTGTGAGATGTAGATTAGTGATAGAGGATGAATCTACTGAGCTAGTCATAAATATTAAACATCTTGGTGTGGATATATCTAGCGGTCACGACCCAGTGAGAGACATAATAGGTCAAGTAAACAAAGTTGCAGTAATATCTGGTTGCTTAAGAGATGCTGTATGGAACAGCATATATATGGCGATGGAAAGCAAAACTAAAATGTACAGAGCCTGAGTGCAACCTATAATGACGTATGGTATAGAATCGCGAGCGGACCAGATCAGGAGGAAGCGCATGTTGCGAACCACTGAGATGAAAACGTTGAAGTCTCGTATAGACAGAATACGAAATAGTAACATAAAAGAAATGTGTGGAGTGGTAGATGTTGTCAGATGTGGAAGGCAGCGTAGAGGATACAGGCACGAAAATGTTAAACAAATTGACAACAGGTTACCGCGTATCGCTTTTGAAGGAAAACCAAATCGACGTTGTCCATCGGGAAGGCCACCAAAGAGATGAAGAGATCTATTTCTCAAGACAACAACAGATCAGATCTCAAATAAGATTTTGTGCAATTTCAAGATCTGTCAAAATGACCTTCCTAGATGTTTGGACTATCTAATCTAATCTACCAAAAGTACCATAAACGTTGGGCCAAAATAACCTCAGATGTTACTTCCTACGAAAAGAACTTCAGCGATGTGTTAACAGACGTAAGATAACTACACAATACCAGGAATTTAATTTGACATAACTCAATGATATAAACCGACATAACGCACAAATCCTAGTTTTTCCTTTTAATTTGGTATTTGGCGTTTTGAACATTCAGCGTTTTGGGAATTCGGCGCTTTGGTTATTTGACGCTTTGGTCATTGTCGGCGTAATGGCCCAACATAAAAATTCTGCAGAATGGGCGCATTCGGCGGAATGGTCTTCGGCGTTTTCGTCACATTCAGCGTAATGGTCCAATCTTGACATTCGGCGAAATGGCTGCAGTCGGCGAAATGATCGTTGACCTTTTGGTTACGTTCGACATTTTGGACCATTAATACGTAGATTCGGCGTTTTCGTAATTCGGAGGAATGTCTAGGTCCCACTTGGCGTCCGTATACATACGCAAGATATACACATACTTAATTTTCTGTAATTTGTTACATTGTTATAACCAATATTTGATGGATACTTGTACAAATTTGATGCATTAAAACAGTGTATAATACTTCGTTTAAATCAATTACCCAGACCTTTTCAACACTTTGATCAAAACAATGTAAGGGTTGGAAAAACTTTCAATGTTGTAGTAAAAAAATAAAGCGCTAACAGTTGTAGTGAGTATTAGTTCAACATTGCATTTCTAGGGACCGGTTTATACTTAAAAAATAAAACCAAACCTTTATCATTATTTTGGATTTATGAAATATTATCCCTATGTTATTGATATGCAATCGGTTTTAGCCTTTTATCCATCGTATGTAAGTACACATTGACGCTCACGATAGTGTGTACGTTTCATTTAAAACAAGTATAAAAGTTTCTGTAATAATCTTGTCAACTAGGTCAAGCTTTTAAGAAACCGCAAAATCCATAAAATTAATTTTACTCGCAGTAAGACAGATTAAAATCACACACAAAAATTCATATCAGAAACATTACAGAAACCAAAGATTTGTGTGGGTTGAAACTTCTAATGTTTAATCCCTGTTTATACCCTTTAAACAGCTCTATAGTAAAGCAACAATACAAATATAGCTCTTTAATTTGTATTGATTAAAAAATTGCTACATTTACGTAGTTTCTCGATAAATATGGAAAATTTGTAATCTGACCGTTTAAGGAAATTGTGGAAAATCTAAATATAAATATAGCTGTTCAGCAGTGTTTACCGTACATTGATTTTATAATCATTTTGTAAATATATAAAGTAAATCAATTATAAGGTGTATACCTTTTTAATCAATATTTGTATTGTTAGCACCTTGTCGTTAAACTAAATTGATTTACACCCACATTTATATCGAAATCGTGATAAAAAAACGGGTATAATATAAAGTTATCTCTTGAATCAAGAATTGTAGTTTTTCTAAAATACTAGAGATAAAAAGTATCAAGTTATATAAACAAGGTCTACCGCATTAAATACGCGTCACAAACTACCTGTAACCGAAAGGTTGAAATAGGAAAACAAGAGTAAAGAAAATAAAAGAAAATGTTTAATTTGTTTAAAATATTATTACAGAAAATAAACAATGAAAATGAAACAAAATAAACAGAGTTTCAGTAAATCTGTAAGTGAAAGAATGATTAAAAATGTATGCAGGTATCAATAAATAAGTGACAGGACGCATTAGAGTCCCTGAGAGGAACAAATTTATTGTTTTGCGTAATTCCCTGCAATAAAAGAATGTCAAAATCTGCAAATTCGTACGTTTCATTCTCTTATCTAGCGACTCTCGAAGTTCAATTATTAAAAGAAAGAGGTTAAAAAACTTAAACTTCGCTAAAAATACACAAATTTAAACAACAATTGTTATTAGATATAGGGCCGGTTGTTCAATAGTGGTTTAAACGATCGTTTAAGTAACCGGCAGATTATGTTAATCCGTGGTTTAAACTTTCGAGCGTTGTTCAATTTAATTTAAACTCCATGTTTAATGTAGATTGGTATTGATTAAATCACTGCAGCTGTCAAACATCAACAGAATACACTAAAATGTAACTAATAAAATACTTATCCTTTTTGGGGTTTTTTAATGGTGTATTTTAAATGACACAATCTAAACGTTTCGATAACACTTGCAGTTATCTTCGTCAGTATTTGTTAAAAATTGTTAAAGATGTTGTAAACAATTTTGTCAAAGTTGAAAAATTAATACATAAACATCAGCCTGCTATTAATATAACAGTTTGAGAAACGTGTAAAGCCAACTATAAAATTAAATTTTAGTAAAGAATAACTAGGTCATTAAAAATGAAATATTTTTAAACTGCCTTAATGATGACAAATCAGAACACTCTCTACGGCGAAAGCTAACAATGAAATTTGTCAGCCAAAAAACACATTTAACAAAATTTAATCGAGTTATGACGTAAGTGTAAAGTTCAATTTGAAAATGATAGAAGCATTCACAAATCCAAACATCACATCAAATAAAATAACCCAGTTAAATCTAACAAAGAGATATCTTTATCAATAAGTGGAAGTGTTATTAACAATGAAAAGCATAATGCAGAACATTTTTTGTAATTTTTAATTTCAATTTAATTTCAACCACTTATGTTAAATTATAGTGCTGTGGTAATGCAACATATAATTGGTAAAGCATTTGCGTCAAGGTCTAGGAAAAACACAGCAAAAAACCTAGACATACCAAAAGTTAAAACTAAAATCAAAATTAAGACGTATCATTATGCTTTTTTTTTTAATTATAAGATGCCAAAACCTATTTAAACGGAGATTTTCTTCTTGTCTATTAAAATTATTAGGGTGTTTACATATTTCAATAGCTTCACGTTGTAAACGAATATAGTAATGAGTTTGTCTTGACAATATTTCCATATTGTCAAATTGAATGTCATGATTTAGATTATTCAGGGCATGGTCAGCCAAAGCAGACCTCTCTGGTTGACCTAATCTACAAAAGCTCATATGTTCTTTGCGTCTTGTATCAAAGCTACATTTTGTGGTTTCGATGTATACTTTTCCACATGAAAAAGAACTTACACACTCCGGAAGATGATAAAGGATTTGACACATCTTTAGGTGATCTTAAATGTTCATTAATTTTTCTTGTAGGTTTAAAATAGTCCTAATGACATATTTAATTCAGATTTGTTCAATTCTATTTGTAACATTAGCTATAAAAGGAAGAAAAGTAGTACCAACATTAAGAACTGGTTTTTCTTTAAGGTTGCGCCTAGAAGGTGTAACAACATTATTAATATCTGTAAGTGAATATCCATTATCTTGTAAGGATTTCCTTAAACATTTTTTTTATTGCGATGCCGAGACCAAAAAATTATCCCAAAGCTTATCTATATTAAAATAAATTTTAATAACAAACAATCGAATAATATTTACAGAAGAACTGAAAATGCTCTTCTTCGTAATCAAATACATATTACTAGGAAGTTATTGGATAACACCGATAAAAATCTTTTATATTTACATTTAGAAATTTCATCTATATTGATTAAAGAAGATTGGGATAAAATTGATTCTATAAAGGAGGAAATTTTGCGATAACACCAAGAGTAATACCTCTTGAAGATATAATTTCCAATATAGAAAACTCCATTAAATCGTTACCTTTTGATGCTACTAATGAAGTTAGATGTAACACCGTTAACGTATTATATAAAACGAAACCTCCAAAGAGCAACTTATCCTTTCGACAACGACGTGCTTTACTTGATCTTAAACGCAATGAAAGTATAATAATATTAAAATCAGATAAAGGTAATGCAACTGTTATATTAAATATGAACGATTATAACATTCAGATAGAACAATTGTTGGGACCAGAAACTTATCGTGAAATACCAAAAGATCCAGCAAAAGTTTCTTTTAAAAACTAAAGAGCTGATTAAATTATCATCTATTCCTAAAGAAATAAAAAAGAAACTAACTAACTCTGAAGCTGTTTCACCAAAACTATATGGTTTACCAAAAGTTCATAAACCTAATATTCCTTTAAGGCCTATTGTTAGTGCAATTGGTTCTCCTACATATAGCCTTGCAAAACATCTTACATTTTTATTACAACCTCATATAGGAAAAACACTCCATTACATTAAAAATTCTGCCGACTTTGTTGAAAAAATGCATAGTTTCAAAATTGAAGAGGGTGATATAATGGTTAGTTTTGATGTTGTTTCACTTTTTACAAAAGTGCCTATAAAAGAAGCTATTGAATACATTGATCATCTTTTTCCAAAGGACATAACCATTTTTTTTCAGCACTGTCTTACTACAACTTATTTGCAGTGGAATAGTAAATTTTATGAACAGATTGAAGGTGTAGCAATGGGTAGTCCTCTTAGTCCTGTTATAGCTAATTTTTATATGGAAAAATGTGAAACATTAGCGTTACAAAATACACCAAAAAAACGTTCAGTTTGGTATAGATATGTAGATGACACATTTGTTATTTGGAGACATGGAGAAGAAACACTGCATGAGTTTTTGGTTTTGATAAATGGTATACATCCTAGTATTCAGTTTACCATGGAAAAAGAAACTAATGGAAGTTTACCATTTCTTGACATATTAATATCTAAAAATAATAATTCACTATCTTTTAAGGTTTACAGAAAGCCGACACACACTGATAGATACCTTCATAAATTAGCCAACCACCATCCACGTCAAAAAATTAGTGTAATTAAATCTTTAGTAGATCGAGCAAAACGAATTTGTGACCCTGAATTTTTGAATGATGAATATAAATATTTAAGAAAATCCTTACAAGATAATGGATACTCACTTACAGATATTAATAATGTTATTACACCTTTTAGGCGTAACCTTAAAGAAAAACCAGTTCTTAATGTTGGTACTGCTTTTCTTCCTTTTATAGCTAATGTTACAAATAGAATTTAAAAAATCCTAATTAAATATCGCATTAGGACTATTTTTAAACCTACACGAAAAATTGAAGAACATTCAAGATCACCTAAAGATGTGTCAAACCCTTTATCATCTTCCGGAGTGTATAAGTTATCTTGTTCATGTGGAAAAGTATACATCGGAACCACAAAACGTAGCTTTGATACAAGACGCAAAGAACATACATTATTATGTTCGTTTACAACGTGAAGCTATTGAAATATATAAACACCCTCACAATTTTAATAGACAAGAAGAAAATCTCCGTTTAAATAGGTTTTGGCATCTTATAATCCAAAAAAAGCATAATGATACGTCTTAGTTTTGATTTTAGTTTGAACTTTTGGTATGTCTAGGTTTTTTGCTGTTTTTCCTAGACCTTGAAGCAAATGCTTTACCAATTACATGTTAAATTACCACAGCACTATAATTTAACATAAGTAGTTGAAATTAAATTAAAATTAAAAATTACAAAAAATGTTCTGCATTATGCTTTTCATTGTTAATAAGACTTCCACTTATTGATAAAGATATCTCTTTGTTAGATTTAACTGGGTTATTTTATTTAATGTGATGTTTGGATTTGTTAAATGTGTTTTTTGGCTGACAAATTTCATTGTTAGCCTTCGCCGTAGAGAGTGTTCTGATTTGTCATCTTTAAGGCAGTTTAACAATATTTAATTTTTAATGATTCTTTACTAAAATTTAATTTTATAGTTAGCTTTACACGTTTCTCAAACTACTATATTAATAGCAGGATGATGTTTATGTTTTAATTTTTCAACTTTGACAAAATTGTTTACAACATCTTTAACAATTTTTAACAAATATTACTACTGACGAAGATAACTGCAAGTGTTATGGAAACGTTTAGATTGTATAATTTAAAATACACCATTAAAAAACCCCAAAAATGATAAGTATTTTATTATGAGTGATAATGGTGAAAGTTTACATTTTCATAAAATATAACTAGGATAGGATTACCTGGTTAGATACTTTCACGTGCCTTCCATTGTTTACAGATGTAAAATAAGAGAAGGTACGTTTAATTAAACTCTTTAATTTATCTTATTACAATTAAATTTCCCCAGGTAGCAGCATTGCCATAGAGTGTATTGCATGATTTCTAAAAAGAAATTGATTATACACAACTATTATGGTTTTAAAATAAATCAGTTATACCTTTCAGTCTTTGAAGAAATTTCTTTAACAATACGATCATGAACCATTGTTACGGCCTCTTTAGAAAGTCTAAATCTCACTATAAATTCACTGCCAGTCCACTTTTCAAGATGATTAGGCCTATCTCGAATTGCTTTCGTTGTTCCCGGTTGATTAACAATATCAATTAATTCCAAAAAATCCTCGTCTTCGCTGAAAGGTTCCTCTAAATAATTATAATAGTCCATTTTTATTAAGCACGTGTAATCGCTATGCGAGGTGCGTTGACAAATAAATACACTTTTTGAGGTTAACCCTATAATGCGCAATTTTTTCTGTAGTCTTAAAAAAATATTAATGAGTATTTAAGGGTCCAAATAAATACAGAAAAATAATTAAAAAACTCTAATTTTTAATTAAAAACTAGTTGTATCAAATATGCTACAAAGCGGAAAAGTAATCAGAAAAATTGAAATGTATGAAATTTGTGAAAACAGTTATTATTCTGGTTTAGACAGAAGTGAAGTCCACGTTTAGAACACTTTATGTAAGAAAATGACGAACATTTGGAGAATTTGCATCTTTGCAGTTCTTGGTTGTACGTAGGCCAATGTGACTAGCCATCTAGCCTTACATCTTTTGGAGGAATATATGTAGTTGTTGCTGACCTCTTTTTCTCCACAATTTCTTTTTTAAGATCCGATGTTCTGCCTCTTTTTGCTAAAGAGGCAGATGAACTCCTAGGCTCCATAAACAATAGGCAACTTAAGCCCTCAAGTCAGCCAGTTTCATATATTTTTGTTCCCCTTTCTACATAAGAGAACGCCTATAAAGGAGCCAATCATTGATTTGTCACATCAAGAAGGTGATAGACTAATCGCATATACCACTTTTTTTTTATATGGTAGCGTCCTATAGGGCTATCTCTAAGGTCCACGCCTCCCACATGCTTGTACTCTAGCACCAAATTTGGACAATCAAATATTTATCCTCTGCTTGGATTGTCTATCGTATCTTTCAATTCTTCCTTTTGGAAGTTCTCCACTATATGTTGATAACAAACAGTCTTATTATCCCTCCAGGGAACTGATGATATGTCTACGCCCTCAAAGTCACAGACGATTACGTCTCACCTTTGTTTGCCAGGTAATGCAATAAAGACCAGGACGTATATTTGTCAACATAAATGACATAATTTTTTCCATTCGAAACAATTCGTGACAACCTAACAACAACATTAGCACTAGCTCCAAGGTTCGGTTCTTCTAGAAGAAGATTTATTTCATTATTTTCTCTACCAGTATAAATCTTAAATTTGTATGAGTATCCACTAACATCACATAAAATAAAAAGTTTGTAACCCCATTTATGAGGTTTAGCTGGCATGTACTGGTTTATGTGATGTTTAGACTTGCTCATCGACAGAGTTTTTCTTCCAGTGGAATACTTCGGAATTTTAATTTTAGATGATCAATTACTGGTCGTAATTTATGTGGGCGATCATAGTTAGCATCATTTGTATCTAGATTTGTATTGTCATTAAAATGTATGAATTTTCTTATAAATTCAAATCTTTATTCACTCATGACATTTTTTATTTGAGGAAATGACAACGAATTGCTCCAATAACTGCGGCAGTTAGGCAAGTTTCTTGAATTTTTCTGTATCGCATAAGTATTACATTCAGAAGTAATTCTATCTACTATTTCCAGAAAAGGTTTTGGCAGCGTCGTCGATTTTTAGATTTCTTCTCACCTAAACATCCAGGTTGAGGAACGACACCATTTTTATTTGTGGATGTTTCTAGTTGCAGATTGATTCCAGTATTTCCATCTTCCATGTTAACAACAACTCCATCCTTGAATTCAACAGGTAGGGTATCTATGTCTTGGTCGCATGGATCGTCACCTTAGCTATCGGCTAACATTATTTCATTATTGTCTTCTTCAGACTCGCTCAGGTCGAAATCATCATCCCTATTCCAAAAATTAGCAACAATCTCTTCTAACTCTCGCTCAGTCAGTGCAATTCATTCTTTACTACCTAGAAAATGCTATGTATCACATTTGAGACAACAAAATGTATAATTAAAATGGTCCATTTTTGATCCTCAAAGTGAAGTTATTTGATAACATTTAATAAAAATTAAAATACCCCAAATCTGCTCCACAGCAGATTTTGGGTATTTTTATTTTTATTAAATGTTAACAAAATGTATCTCGTAATTGTAGGAAAACAAAAATATTTGTGCATATAGTAAGTTTATATATTGATATACCTTACCGTTATTTTTGCGCTGATACATTTACAACGTTATAATCTAATAAAAAAAGATCAATTTCAGCAGCAGCACTAACCACGTGCTTACACGTCAAAGTTACACCAACAAACTGAGCGGAATTCCCAAACCGAACAAAAGCTGCGTGTTATTTCGATCTTAAGTGCTATCTATTTTAGGGTTTCTCAAATCTGATACAGCGAAAAGCTTGGGGTTTGTTTTCAAGAAAGACCATGCCCATATCTATCTTAAGTGGTCGTATCAGATATGCAACATGGGGCATTAAAGGGTTCAGTTTTCTCGTTTAACGCGTTTAAACGGTCACAACCGATGGTTTAAGTAAAACACGAGTTATGCTCAGTTTAAGCACTAAGCAACCATTGAACAACATACAAGTTCAGTTTAAACAACGGATTGAGTTAAGCGACATTTAAAGGGGCTTAAACAACCATTGAACAACCGGCCCTTAAACATAAACAAAATTTCATTTTCAAAAAGGCATGTGTCGGCGAAATGAAGTATTACAGAGTACCCATTATTTTACCTGTACGTCGTACTACCTATAACCGTGGCGGAGTAAAGTCAAAATCTCGCGATTACTGCTAAATTTACAAAAGATAACATTTGTGTACATGTTGAATATATCGAAAATGCTGTATTTATAAATTATTGAATAATTACTATTTTTTTTATTGCACACTCTACAAGTAACCGTATTTTCTGGGGTTATACTAACAGTAGCAACCAAGGAATGAGTAAAGATGACTGGACATATGCTCGAAATTTGATTGCAATCATTTTTCAGATGCCCAGATATAATAAAACACGGACTGAGTACCGAGTAGGCTTCATAGATTAATGCCAGTTGTTGCTCTGTAACAAGGGACCACTCCATTCCCAATGTAACTAGAACATTTTAAATCCAAAATGCCACAATAAAGAAGAAATAGAATAAAATAATAAAATTGTCGGGGCCAATTGTCTTGGGACAGTTGAGGGAATGTCAGTGCTCAGTCCAGCTGAACGAAAACCTGTTCACACGGTAAAATTATTAGCAAGGCAGTTGTTAACGAAAAAGGGCTCATCATCTGTTGTGTCTCGTGAAGAATTAAAAGTAATGTGTGGTGATCTTCGTCGGGAATTTGAAAAGTGCTAGAGAAAGAGTTAAATAAGAATGAGTGAACAATGAAACGGAATTTAAAAACAGACAGTCCGGAGAGCTTTGATGAACTGTTACAGTTGGTTGAAGGTAAAATATGAAAACAAGACACAATAATGAGGAAACCGTTGCCTCCCAAATCAAAATTTGAAGTGACACTATCATTCCTTGGTACAGGAAATAATTACATCAGTCTACAGAATTTTTCCCAACGGTGAGAACCTGCAATATCTGACTTCATTCCTGGTGTGTGTGAAGCCTTATATCTAAACCTTCAGGAATATATCGAGGTAAGATTAAATATTATAACATTTATCAGTAAATCAGTTTATTAAAAAAATATTAAATGAAACATTACAAGTGTCAGTAGTCCTTTTAATTTGCTTTAATTACATTTTAAACTTTAAATTAAAGTTACTTGAGACTGACACTACTATTGAAGCTTACCAAAGTTCAGTAACCATCACGTTTGTAACCAAAATGAGTAAAAACTTGGAAAAAAGTATATTGTCCGGGTGTTTCCGCTGTGTTTGTAAGTATTATGTCGTTTGACACGTCTTTTACAATCTCTGGCGATATCACGTACACGACGCCGGAACTAGTAGAAGGAGTACACATATTAGTAAACACCGTTAAAAGGTTGTCTTTTGAAGTGGATGTACCGTATAAATCATTAAAACGACATTTTGTTAAGATATTATTTATCTCCATTTGGGCCGTTAATGCCTGAACAGAAGTTAACAATTTCATTTGTGCCACCAGGTGCTGCTCAAAAATGTCTCACTAGTTGTCATTGTCACTCTTATGGGAAACGGATTAACTTAATCTTTTCAGAAGCAGCGGAGGCAATCTGTATTTTTGAGCGGGGTATAAATTTCTTTTTCGGTGGGTAGCCTCCAAATTTTTCATGACATACTCCAGAATCGTAGTTGTGCAAGTTATCTTCTGGGGTAACGACGTGTTCCTTTGATTCTGAATTGTCAGCAGAAGTCACCCCAGGCTCCACAAAAGTAGGAATGTCATCATTAGTGTTTTTGCAGGCAGATAATATTTTGCAGGCACCAGGCATCTAAAAGTACATAATATTGCTGGTAACAGTAATATGTATTTTTTTTATTTTGTATGATCCTAAAATTATATATAGGCCTACATTATTTTTTAGGTCCCTCACAGTATAGATGAGTGAAAAAAATGGATCTCGGATTTCGAGATCGAACTTTCCGGGGTGCTACGGAGCAATTGACAGGAAATATATATGCATAAGAGCGCCAGAAAATTGTGGAGGCACAGTTTTTAACCACAAGAAGCATAATAGCATTATCTTTGCATTAGTTGACCACGACTACTGTTTTACTTTTATCAAGTTGGAAGCAACGGCTTCATGTCAGACAGCAGTTTGAAAAAATCTCCCCTATTCAAGGCACTTGAAGGTGGAATGCTGCCTACAGGTCAAGTTATCATTGGAAACTAAACGTTTGCGCTTAAAGAATACCTTATGAAACCGTACTCGATAGAAAAATATTTAATTAGACCGTAAAGGGCAAGGTGGAAAATGCGTTCGGAATGTTAGTCCGTAGATTTAAAGTATTTAAGAAATCCATTCCTCTTCTGCCTGAAAATTGACAAATTGACAAAGTGATTTGTGCTGCTTACGGCCTTCATAATTTTCTACATGGTTTTCAGCAATTGCAACGAGTGCGGTTTCGCGAGCGTATTTGTCCTCGCACTAATCGTCTAGCTGATCCATAGACACCTTTGTCCGTTATAAAACCTAACGAAATTCAAATTCAGATCGTCGCACCAGTTACAGGTGCATTCTAACTGTTACGTTATTTATTAGTTTCTCTTTGCTAATGTGTAGTGTAGCATTATACTGTACTTGTTTTGACTTAATCAACACCATTGCAGTTGGTCTATTGATTTAATAAAGATTATTATTATTATTTAGGAGCCATAGTTTACCAGTAAAAAAATAGAATTAATAGGACCAAAATCAACACCACACACACAATAGTCTCGTCTAACACTAGCGAAGCAGGGAACTGGAGCTAAATAAGCAAATCTACTGGCAAAGTTCACACGCCGCTAGCTCTCGCGCAAACTGTGATTTAAAGTGGTCGGGCCAGCTCGTTGTCCTCAGGTTACTCCTCGAGACAACAGAATTTCAGGACAACTGCCGGTGAAGTTGGATCACCAATTGGCTGAAGTGTTCACACGAAATCAATAATTTTATGCCAGTGCTAAGATTACTAATAGCTTATTGCCAGCTGTAGCTCCGTAAAAAGCGATCACCCCATTCGGAACGTATATAAATCATTTTAAATACAAAATACCACAATAAAGAGGAAGAAGAGGAAAAATAACAGCAACAGCCAAAAATCAACAACACGCATTTCCTGTAAGACATCAAGAACTACGCTTGGAAAAAATAATATAGAATGCTTCTTAAGTAAAGAGATAAAGGTTGCTGGTGATAATTGCATATGTGGCTCTTTGAAGCGTAATCTAACTGTAATCGTTGAAATTGTCTTTAATCACTTCATTAAATAATTTCTAAATTTTATTTGGATACTAATTCATATTCGTATGTAATATAACTTCGTCCTGTATATAAACAGGTGTATTTGGTGTCACTGTATAGTTTCACATGTTTAACATAATTAAAATTGTGTATTTTAAACATATTTGATTTTGATTGACGTTGGTTTCATTTGTGGTTTCACCATTAAGGAACTGGTAATCTGACTTTCAAAAAATAAACACACTAAGCAGTGCTCCGTTATCTTTGAAAGTGTCAAGTGCCATATGCGCAAAAGCGAAGTGAACTATTCAACTGATAACCCGCGACATACCACTTCACAACTCAAATGTTAACTCATGTTCCCAATAGGAAACGGTTATGGCCCAGCAGCCTCTGAAAATTATGGTTTCACGTTCAATATTTCTAATGTACAAGGATACTCATTTACCCAACAAAAAAATAACTACAATAGCCAGCATAATCCACAACCCGTATATCCCACGCATTATCAAGCATACAAGTCATCTCCCTTTTTAATAAATCCGCAACCACCGTCCTCTTCTCAAGCCATACAAGGTAACACAAACCAATTAATAAGGAATACCACAAACGATAATTTCAATTCCGAGGACATTAATCTCGCAGAATTGGGTACAGATGCTAGCAGTACTGACGATGCGCAAGATAAATCGACAAAACCAAAACATAATTGGAAAACAGTTAGAAAACGGAAAAGAAATAAACTAAATCCAGGCACTAATGTACAACAATCCACTCCAACGAATATTCCTTACAAATATAATGTACTTCCGACAATACGAACCAAGAGCAAGCACTTAACAACCAACAACCTAAAGCGGTCAATCCAAACCAGTTTACATATACGGAGTAAACAACTACAATGAAATCATTAACAATATTAATAAAATCCTAGAGAAAGAACAATACAACACAACATCCTTGAAATATGATAAAATCAAAATCAATACTAACACAATAGACTCATACAGAAAACTTACCGAATACCTTAAAGATGAAGAAATATTTCATCACACATACCAACGTAAAGAAAAACGTGCATACAGAGTGGCTATTAGAAATCTTCACCACTCTATACCTGTTTCAGAAATAATAACAGAACTTGGGGCCCTCGGCAACGCTGTATGTAACATTATCGACGTACTCCATAGGGTGACCAAACAACCATTATCACTGTTCATGATAGATCCAGAGCCCAAAGAAAACCTGCTCATACACCCAACGAACAGCAGACAAGTATCAATCAAACGATTACTAACTTCTCAATGGAATTTAAAGCACTGTTTTCGTAACTCATAAGCCAGAACAGCACAGTCTTAAACATGTTTTCCACCGTTATAAATAAACTAGCTCAATAATGGCGAGCTCCCTACGTATAGCCAACGGCATATCGAACCACATACTAGAAATAATAACATTTTTGCAACTATAAGATATTGACGTGCTATTCGTCTCCGAACCTCATGCAATTAATGATCAAAAACTCAATCGTCCACCATGAATGGAACTCCTTTTGAACGGACAAAATCCAAAGCTCCAGCATAAAAGTTCAAGTGCTACATTACCCACTAACTATAGCAACAGTATCTCAACCGATGAATACGTATAATCTTGATGGAGACTGGAACGTCAAGAACGTAGCTTGGATATCCAGACTAACTAATCCCAAAGGGTGTAACCTCCTCCGAGCTTCACAAAACTACAATTGCAACCACTTTACAACCGGAGAACCCACGTACTGGCCTACAGACACAAGTAAAATCCCTGGTTTGGTATAACGAACACACACTAAAGTAGAATCATTCAGTAATTGGTCCTCTGACCACATCCCAGTACTAATTACCTTCAGAGTCTCCACTAACACCAAAGAATCGTCCCCAAAACTCTGCATCAAGAACACCATACTTTAAAAGTATGACCCTGAAGTAAATCTAGCTATCCGAATTAAAGACGCTCACAATCTAGACCAAGCAACCCAGTACTTAACCACAAAGATACAAAACGCGGCATGGCAAGCCACACCCACAGAAAAACGCAAGGCACGAAAAAGTGGCAGCGAACTAATCAAAGACAAGACAAGACGTTATGTCATAGGCTCACTCACCAAGTCCACACTGAACTAATAAATGTCAGAAATAACACCTTCCAGTATTATATCACTAACCTATCACCTATCGACCACACGATATGGAAAGCAACAAATAAGTTCAACAAGACCGACAGGATCGATACCTCCAATCAAAAGCCTAGACAATACATGGATCAGATAAAGGAAAATCAGACACATTCGGCGACCATTTCGCTATTGCCTCCTCAACACCAGAACCAGTAGGGAGCAACGATGACACCGAAATTACCTCATTTCTTGATGTGTCTTGCCAAATGTCTTTACCACTTAGACAGCCGAAGTAACACGTCAAATCACACTAGCCAACCCTCGTACAACACCTCGCTATGATCTAATAGTAGAAGGTTTGCAAAACCTTCTCCGAAAAGCGCTAGGGTTACTTACCACCATATACAACAGCATATCATGACCAACTACTTCCCCGCCCAGTGGAAACGTTCCTTAATCACTATGAGTCCTAAGCCTGGTAAACCCATCAGCCTCTTTCCACTCATGTCCAAAATATTTGAAAAGTTGCTCCTCACAAGAACACGAAGAAAACCATATAGTTTCCACCATTATGGAGACCTTAGAGACCAAACGCGTATGTACAACGGTATGCCTAGATATAAAGCAGGATTTCGACAAGCACGCGGGGCTGCTGTGTAAAATTAAGCTCCAGTTCCCAAGCCAGCTATATTAACACTATAATCATATTTAACTGAGAGAAAAATCCAAGTGAAAGTTAACAACACAACTTCTGAATACCAATGTGAAGGTTATTATGAGATCAGATTGTGACACTAATGACCTCTATAAGCCTACCGATTGGCATATGAAATAATGGGAAAAGTTTTAAAAGTTATCCATCTTTAACTAAATTCATCTTAGCCACTGACGCAGTAATGAAAGCTTCGGTGGAGTACTTTAGGGACACTTTGATTGGCGTTTTCATCGAATGTCCGTAGTATTTGCCACCGGCTTTATATGAGGATTCCTTATCACTTTGGATCATTTCCCAGTTTGTAAAAACCTTTGCTCGAATGTGACGGTTAAAGTCAAGAGATTGACTATACTTGTGTTAATAGAAAATGGTGCCGAAGAATACAAGTTTGTCACAGTTCTTTTAGAGTTTCTTTAGGGTTTATTTTTTATGTGTCAATTTTGAACGTGGGTTTTTATGCAAGAGCTTATGCTGTGATTATGTTTCGTTTTGAATAGTTATGTATGGTGTTAGCCGCTTTGTTCTTTTGTGCTGTATGTCAAATCTGAAGCTGTACGAGTTCTGTTATATCGATGATAAGGAGTGGATGTTGAAAGTACCTGACCGGCTAATATCGCTGCAAACTTGTTCTAATTAAGAGTGGATTTCCGATTGCCGAACGAAACGTCTCCTGTAGAGGACTAAGGTAGGACATTTTTACATTGATACGGCTCTTATGGGATGTTTAATATAATATGTTCCAGTTGTAACTCTCCCTGACCTTAAATGATTCTTTGGATTTATGTGCACTAAATTGGGTAATCAGAAACTGTACATTTATATAGATAATAGTTATTTAAGAGAAACAACGATTATTACACTTGCATAATTACAGATCTGAGGATTTCCATCTAAATCACGATTTAGAACAATTTTTAAACCATATACTACTGTCCAACAATTGTTAAGAAAGCCAAAGTATAAAATCCATGGTGAAGAGCATGGAATATATGAGATTCCATGCAACGACTGTAAAAATTATTATTTCGGAAAAACCAACAGAAAACTAAGTGCAAGAGCCGAAGAACACAAACTAGCTATTAAACAACACATCACATCTAACTCGTTAGCGACACATCATTTAGAAACAGGCCATTGCATCCATACCGATAAAATAAAGCTACTTGCAACATCATGTAGTTTACAAGAAAGGATCGCACAAGAGGCCATTGCAACTGAAAAAAGACATTTGGATATAAACAAACGTGATGATGGATCGCGAATAACAGTAATATGGAAACCATTAATAAGAACAATAAGAACAGCACCTAACAACTACGAAGTACGACCTAACTCCTCTCAAAACACTCCACAAAACAATAATACCCATTCAGGACCTGTAACAAGCAACATGACAGCATTGATCAATTGAAATATAAATCAAGTAGTATGACACCTATTCTCAAACAAAAAATAAGTAAATCTTGAAAAAGGTAGTAAAGATAGACTACCGAAACGTAGGTAATACAATATTTGTTTCATTTATTACACGAGTTCACACCTAAAATATCTTTTACTCTAATAATAATACCGGTGGAAGCCTAAATAATATATTTATATATATATATATATATATATATATATATATATATATATATAGACACCCACCCTGTATATATATATATATATATATATATATATATATATATATATATATATATATATATATACATACAGGGTGGGTGTCTACTGCGTGGACGGACAGATATCAAAATCAATTTTGGTGTGGTAATACACGATCATTGGACCTACATTCTAAAAATATTTAGGTATATACAGGGTGATTGACAAAAATATGCCAACCCAAACCTGTATTTTTTAAATGGAACACCCTGTATATTTTTGAATTTTTGGATTCACTGATACATTTAGAATAAACGTATAGAAATTTGTACCTGTATCACTAATCGTTCTGCAGATATCGTGACTTTAGTACCAAAATAGAGTTAGCTTTGTAACCACGATGCGAGGGTTGTCACCACGATTGTGTAAATCTGTTTATACCACCGACTATTAATAATAGTTTACTAACAAACAAACTAGGAAATTTTTGAAAACATGTAAAACCATAACCATAAATATTTTCAAATGCAACACCATGTATATTTTTTTATATTTCGATTCCCCCTGAAAAGTAGATACTAATTGATAATAGGTTTCATAGCCATAAGACGGTCCCTTTTTGAGATATTGACGCTTTTACGTAAAAATATTCTAAAATACAAATTTATATGACAATAGAATTCAACAAAACAAATCAGGTTGGATCGTAGTTTTCTCAATTTTTGTATAAAATGAATTTTTCCAAAGAAGAAATGGTCGATATGATCTTTATTTACGGCGAAGCTCAAGGAAATGCTTTGCTGGCTACCCGTTTGTACTGTGAACGATGTCCAGAGAGAAGACAGCCGCGGAAATAATCATTTATGAATGTAGCTGAAAGATTTATAAATTCTAGAAGTGTATGTTATCCCAAGCGCGCAAAAACAAGCCCAAATGAAGAAATTGAGTTTCAAGTTGTGGCATCTTTTATAGAAAATCGGCAAATTAGTACCAGAGAGCTAAGTACTCACCTAGACCTAAATAGAAATACAGTTCGCAGCTTTATTAAAAAAAAAACAAGTTGCATCCTTATCATATCGAGCAACATCAAGCTTTAAGTGAAATAGATTTTCAAAATTGTGAATCTTTCTGCCAATGGGTAACTACTAAAGTCAATGAGGAACCCAATTTTGTTAATAACATTCTATTTACGGATGAGGCAACTTTTCCCAATAATGGCAATATTAATACACATAACGATCATCACTATTCAGATACTAATCCACACATCTTAAGAGTTATTGATCACCAGCATCGATGGTCGGTTAATGTGTGGGGTGGTATAATCAATTTTAATGTGGTTGGTCCTTTTTTCTTTGATGGGAGTCTTACTGGAGAAAGATATTTACAGTTTTTCGAAAATGATTTACCCGAGCTTATGGAAAATATCGATGTAGATAATATTCGTACGATGTGGTTTCAACTGGATGACGCCCCTCCATACTATGCAATCAACGTTGGGCAACATCTCGATAGAAATTATCCCATGACGTGGATAGGACGAGGTGGTGTGCAAAACTGGCCAGCCAAATCACCGGATCTTACGCCCCTTGATTTCTTTCTTTGGGGCTACGTTAAAAAAAAGTTTACCAACATCCTCCCACCACAAGCGAAGATATGAAAAATAGAATTAGAGCTGCGTTTCAATCCATTTCGCCAATAATGTTTTTGCTAGTGAATCTTTCGTTTACCGAGCGAATTGAAAATTGTTTAGCTAGGCGTGGTCAGCATTTTGAACATTTAATTTGAATTTATGGTTTTATTCGTTTATGTTTACTCATGCAACTTATTTTTAGGTGTAGAGAATTATTTTATTGTTTAGTTATTAATTAAGTTTTCGCATCAGTTAAAGAATTTATATGCCATTCGTATTTCCTTATTTGCTCTGGATTTTGTTTTATTTGTTCTTATGAATGTGAATATTTTCAAATAAAGAGTCAATTTGTCAAGAAGGGTCCGTCTTATGGCTATGGAACCTATTATCAATTAGTATCTACTTTTCACGGGGACTCGAAATGTGAAAAAATATACAGGGTGTTGCATTTGAAAAAATTGAGAAAAATTACATTTCACGTAAGTTAATCATTCTGTATAGTTGTTTGTTTTCGAAAAATTTCCCAATTTGTTAGTACACTATTTTTAATAGTCGGTGGCATAAACAGATTTACAAAATCGTGGAGTTAACTCTATTTTAGTACTAAAATGACGATATCTGCAGAACAGTTAGTGATACAGATACAAATTTCTAAACTTTTCTTCTAAATGTAACAGTCAATCCAAAAATGCAAAAATATACAGGGTATTCCATTAAAAAAACAGGTTTGTGTTGGCATATTTTTGTCAATCACCCTGTATACACCTAAATATTTTTAGAATGTAGGTCCAATGATCGTGTATTACCACACCAAAATTGGTTTTGATATCTCTAATAGTTAAGGAGAAATCCTCCGTCCACGCAGTAGACACCCACCCTGTATGCGTGTGTGTGTGTGTGTGTGTGTGTGTGTGTGTGTGTGTGTGTGTGTGTGCGCGCGTGTGCGTGCGTGCGTGCGTGCGTGCGGGCGGGCGGGCGGACGGGCGGGCGGGCGGTCGGGCGGGCGGGCGTGCGGGCGTGCGTGCGTGCGTGCGTGTGTGCGTGCGTGCGTGCGTGCGTAGCGTGCGTGTGTGTGTGTGTGTGTGTGTGTGTGTGTGTGTGTGTGTGTGTGTTCCGCCTGATCAAATATACATCGATCTGGACCTTACAGTGTGTCCAAAGAAGCATTAATTACTAGAATACCAACCAGTCATTAAAATCAACTAAGGCGCATAACGGAAAATTAAGAGATATTATACTAACGAAACCTGCTCTATGTACGCTTAAATTTTGAGTGATAAATATGTTTGTTTTTATATGAAAAGTGTAGCTTAGTTGTATTTATAAATATAAAGATTATATCTTTTCTATTATGTATCATTAAAAAATAATTTTACTATTTTTTCTACCTCCATTACAACGGTTTAACGACTACTTCATTACATTTTAATTAAATGTTATGTACTTTCAAATTCTCCCCTCGTGTAGTATAGAGTTTGAACTGTATGAATATACTAAGCCATATTGTATATTTTGAAATATCCTTTGAAATCTCTTTAAAGTTTTGTAAAGTGGCTTATACGGACCAGTGAAGCGATGAGTTCGTGGCTTTTGAAATATATACTCAACGGTTTTAACTATTGCAGTGCAGTTAGAAAGCAATTTAAATTTATCTTCAGTAAGATGGACATTTATACAATATTTTAAGTAGGATATGTACGTGTTCTTTATAAAAAATAGCAGTATTTTGATACTGTTTGAAAAATTAGCCTGCATAGTGCCACAATAACGTATGAAAATATACAAATATGCTTCCTAGATAGTATTTTTTTTAATATCGATTAGTACAATTCAGAAAGCAGGGTTTTTTATACTTATTGTCGTCTCGAAGCTGTTTGCAAGCTGATTCGTCTCAAATTATTTTATTCGAATACTTACAATTCCTGTTGGAAACAATCACATTATTATAAAGCTATAACAGTATTTATCAATATTTTCTTAGCTTACTTTATTTCAATATTTCTAAACGATTGTATTTCATACTGTTACGTTTTTAGTTATTAGCACTAAACATATTACACAATGTGAAAGTTGAAATTCTTTTCACCGGTAACCTAACAATTATTTATTTCCCTTTAATTATTAGGTAGCTGCATTAAAAGGTTACCACCGCCTAAAATAACCCAACCACCAATGACCACGGTATGTACAAAGCCGTAACCGCACACGGCACGATTGCATATAACCGCCATTCACGCTCACCGAACTAGTAGCGTGGTGGTGACACGACCTGCTTAGCATTCGGGAGGTACTGGGTTCGATTCCCGTTACCATCTACCTTGTATGAGGGTTTTTCAGGGGGTTTTCCTCATACTTATGTAGCGGGGTGGTCACTGCGTATAACACACCATGTGTGGTTACTTAGACGAATTCTGGGGTAGTATTTTCCCCCTAAGAACCCTGACTCCGTTCTTTCCGATCCCACCGATTACTACATAATAGATTAATCACCGATACTGACGTCTTAAACAAAGTCGTGATCGCCCACGGCACGATTGAATATAATATAATCGCCATTCGCTCTCGCTGAAGCTGATTTCTCCTGAATCATTTGCGGCCACTAATTCTCCTCCTGCACAACCTAACCAACCCAGGCGACCCCATTCCATTCGCTTCAAAAATGTCCCAACAATAGTCCTAATTCAGTAATGATGCCGCCATTGGAAGTGTAGTTTGTTTTATGATGTTTCTATGAAGTTACATTTTTGTTTAGTTTAAAGTTCCGATTCCATTAATTATTTATTATTATAAATAGAGTAGGTTAATAAATGTATTCAATCATTTTGTTACCAGTCAGTGTAGAAGAAAAGTAGGAGTTATAAGAACTCGCCCCATAATTAAAGTAAAAGCCTGTATTACTTTACAAATGGCGTCCAACGTAGGCCTCCGATAATTCAATCCGTAAGCAGAAACCGTTGAGACTTTTGCACATCAGTGTCCCCACCGACTACTAGGGAGCACAATAGACTAATCGCCAATGCGATGTCATAAGCAAAGTCGTAGCCGTCCATTCCACGATTTAATTTACCTAATCACGATTAACGCTTACAGAAGGAAAGTTGTCACAATGTGTTTACCACTTCGGAATTCTTCCTCTGCATAACTGCCCTGAGACCTGCTATCATATAACATATGATCACACCTGCATGTAAGTCAATGTACATTTACATAAAACATACACAGGACGAAAGCGAAAGCAGGGCGGTCTGATAACGTCGCCTTTTTCTACGGTCGTACAGAAGTGCACTATTCCTATTCTACCGACACCTGGAGCGTCCCTAAGAGGTGATGGGTTACTTGCCGTCGTCCGCAGAGTTATAAAAAGAACTCACCCCTATCTCTGAGTTGGAGTTAAAGAATGTGGAATGTTACACCAATACCGTCGATAAAACGATTATTTGAGTCTATGACGGTACTCTACACCCGACACGATATTTAGATGATTCAGATCGCGGACGATAGACACTGCACCAAAAACTGTACACAAGACACTGAAGCCACATAACCGACTACTTTTATCTTTTATTTTAAATTTTGCATGATTTTATTTAATTTTTCAGCACAGAAAGAAATAATTATTTTTATTCAATACTGTAGTATTGGTGACGAGAAAATAATTATTATGTAAGGAATAAGTTGGACAAGCGCGAGATACACATTGCAACATAAACAATAATTATTAACAACAATGTGTGAATAAAACCGGGGTAACCAGTTTGTTAATGTATTAGCAGATATTGTATTATTTAAAAAAAAGTATAGAAAATACTACACTTGTTTACAGTTATTCTTGAAACAATGAAAGAAAATGATGTCAGTGTTGATTCTAGGCATATAACTAAAAGCGACGCGTGTGTAAGGTGCAAGGTCAAACTAGCGTTGTCAAATCGATATAAATGCTAAAAGTGTATGTTTTTTTTTTGTAAAGAGAAAGAGTTGTAAAGAATAAAGTTTTTGCGGTCAAGAATGCGCATTTGTTAAAAAGTACATTTTTAAAAGAATGTACATTTACTAATGAGTTAGTGAACGCAAAACAGATTTTAAAGTTCGTTACTAATTCCATTTGTGACAAAGATACTATTTTTGTGTAACTGAAAAACTGCATTAGCATTATAATGGTAATGCGTATACCAAAAGAGTTAAATTAGGGATATTAAATCCATCTTGGTCCATTTGCAATAAGTCAAATCTTATCCAAATCAGTTAATCACATAACACTGACTTTACTTTTAGAACTGGAAAAGATTGAATTAATAGGCCGTAGGTAATCAGTACATTATCAGCGGATCAGATCTATTAGCAGAATTCGAAGCTATCGTATCAAGTCTTTGCCATGTGCTGAGACCTCTGAAAGAACGGAAGATATTAGTAATAAACAACAACGCTCAATCGTAACAGGAATAATAGAGAAATAGCGTACATGTACTAACGTCAGCTATTCTAACAAATTTCAAAATAATAATCGTACTTGCGAGATATTGTGTCATCCTTGTATATAAAAGAAAATTAGGTCTAACTTTCCACCTTAGGCTATCAAAAGACACGTTTACGCAAGTTGGACATAGTTAATTAATTAAATGGGTATGATGCTCACGTTTGCGCAGTTAATTTTTTTCGTTGAAAGTAAAACAACTCCTTCCCTATTCTATGTTGTTCAGAATCAATTTTATTTAGTAATTTGCTGTAACATCCATATTAAAATAAAAATTATTATTAGGTAAGTTAATAATAATAACAATAATAATAATAATAATAATAATAATAATAATAATAATAATAATAATAATGATAATAATAATAATAATAATAATAGTAATAATAATAATAATAATAATAACAAAACTTTACCGACATGATCATAGAAGCCGCACAGAATGCAATACCAAAAAACAACAATAAATTAAATAAACCACCAATACCCTGGTGGAATGCTGAGGTCAAAGAGGCGATCCACAACCGCAAACGGGCACTAAATGTATTCGCAAGAAACCCGGTAATGGAAAATTTAGTCGAGTACAAAAAACGCAAAGCAGTTGCACGACGTACTGTGTTAGACGCCAAACGAAAATCTTGGGCTCGATATACATCGTCAATAACAGTAAAAACACCAATTTCCGAAGTGTGGACCAAAATCAAAGCGGTAGCTGGTAAATTTAAAGATACAACTCCATAAGGTTGGAAGATCAAAATGTCATAATCACAGACCCTGATGAACTTGCAGAAAAATTCGCTGAATATTTTCAAGAAGTTAGCAGCTTAGATAATTATAATGAAGAGTTCAGACGAAATTTCAGGGTAAGAGGGGTACCATTAGATTTTACTGAAGGAGTGCAAATGAATATAACAAACCATTTACTATGGACGAACTAATTGGTGCACTCAAAAAAACTAAAGAAACGTCTCCAGGGTTAGATAAAGTTGCGTATGCTATGATCAGAAACTTGCCTGAAGTAACAATGGAAGACTTACTACTATTATACAACCGTATATGGTTAGAAGGGATATATCCAATAAATTGGAAAACTTGCGTTATTATCCCTATATTAAAATCAGGAAAGGACCCTTCAAAAACGTCAAACTATCGCCCGATATCATTAAGCAGCTGCATTGGAAAAATACTAGAGCGGATGGTAAATGAAAGACTTACGAAATATCTAGAAATGCAAGAACTATTAGATACTTATCAATCGGGCTTTCGTAAAGGCTATTCAACGAGGGATAATATTACATACCTAGTATCCGCCATAGAAGAGTCGCGTAAGGTGAGAAAACATACTACGGCAATATTTTTCGATCTCGAGAAGGCCTATGATTTAGTATGGAGATATGGAATTATAGAAAAAATACATACATACGGAATCAAGGGCAACATGGCTAATTTCATAAAAGGATTCCTCACAGACCGATATTTTCGTGTAAGGATTGGAAACACTATGTCAAGCAAGCACTGCTCAGAGATAGGAATACCGCAGGGATCGCCCATAAGTGTCACCCTATTCTTAGTATCGGTTAATGAATTAACAAAAACAGTCCATCCCACAATTAGTAGATGTATGTATGTGGACGATTTAGTTATATTTGCATCTACCGAAGGGGATAGTTCGCACAATTCTATTCTTCAATCAGCCGTTAATGATATTGTACACAAAGCAGAGTTGGTTGGATTTAAAATATCGCAAAATAAAACGGTATGTGTACATTTTGTAGACTGAGACGCCCACATTACCGCCCAAATATTTTTGAAACAGCAACAGATACAGTGTGTACAGCAGCATAAATTCTTGGGATAATGCTTGATGAAAACTAACATGGAAAACGCACATAAATTATATCATTGTAAAAGCACGTAAAGCGTTAAACATACTCAAATGTCTGTCGCATTCCAAGTGGGGATCTGACAGAGAAGTCTTATTGCGTGTCTACAAGACCCTAATACTATCTGTATTTGACTATGGTTGTATGGTATATAGAATACGCAAAATCTAACCTTAAAAGGTTAGATACAGTACAAAATTTGTGTATAAGATACGCAATAGGTGCATACCCAACAAGCCCTATTAGTAGCTTACATGTTGAGGCCGGCATGTTACCGCTTAATTACAGAAGAATGTGGATTACGTTAAAATATGCTAAAAAAATTAAAGATAACCCTACGCATTACCTTAACAAAATTATTTTTAATCCAAATGTACAAGACATGACCAATATTCAAAATAAAACAAAGATTCACAAACTACAAGAGATGGTTACAAGATTACATTTAACAATGAATGAAGAGGTGTACGAGATAAAAATAGTGTGTGAATATATGGCAACAGGAGGGAAAAGAAAAAGATTAGCAAAACAACATACACCAACGGTTTACAATAGAAAACCATACCCACCATTGTCTAGAAAACACAGCATCATTCTTAGTAGAATAAGGATCGGGCACACACATGCAACACACTCTTATATTTTAACAAAAACGCAACAACCGACATGTATTAAATGTGATAAACCATTAACCATAATGCATATATTTGAGGAATGTGATGAATTAATAGACCATAGAATAAAGTATAACATGAACAATGGGATAAAGAACGATTTTAAAATAAATAATGAAAAAATACAAAGCTTGTTCCAGTACCTAGAAGCTATCGGCTTATTCAATAAAATTTAAAACAAATAAAAAAAAAGAATAGAAACAAACATAAATACTTAGTAACCATAATTACTCAGAAAATGGCAAATAACCATGAAGTTTAAGCCATAAAAAAAAAAAAAAAAAAAAAACAATAATAATAATAAATGAGAGAAATCATTCCAGAGTTAAAAGCTTTAACAACTACAATTATTCAGTCCGAAAAATATACACACCACAAATGCAGAAGCACAAAATTTGGAACAAGAGCCGAATACAAGGTCTAAAAAAAGGGAATTGTCAATTGCCCCAACAATAGGTGAAGATCCAGAACCGACGTTCATACACCCCTCGCAGAGGGCTCAGAAAAAGAAAGGTTGACAACTAGGTAGACCTAGGAAGCGACGTCAGGATAGTCAATCCTCAAACTAGAATTTGACAGCTTGACGTAAACGTGATAGATTTCTATGATATATTTCTGTGATACATTTATGTTATATTGTTTGTCCTTTTCGTGTATAAAGTTTGCCTTTTTGAATTTATTTATTTATAGTGTTATATATTATTTATTATAATGCAATAAATAAAACCAAATCATCCATGGATACTATAATCCAATGGAATTGTAATGAGTGTCGGAAAAGTTCTGCAGAAATAAAGCTAATGTTGAAAGAATTTTCGCCATTAATAGTGGGTTTACAAGAAACTCGTTTCAGACTTTTTTTTTACCTATAGTATTCCCGAACAGGCTAAGATTTGCCTAACGTGCTAAAGCACTCAGGAACACTGGGAGGTTATAGGGATATTGTTAGGCTGCCGAGAAATGTTTATGAATGGCTACCTTAGTAGTAGTGTATTCCACAATTTGGTCGCCGTGTGGAAAAATGTAAATTGAGCCCGTTTAGTGTGACACGATGGAATTTTGAGTGCGTAATTATGGTGTGAATGGGCAAACCGAGTGTTCCTAGCGAAGATGGCCTGCGAAGGTATTCAGGAGTGTATTTTGGAGGCACACTTGCCATGGTAATAGCGATAGAACAAGGAAAGAAGCGAAACTGTTCTTCTTTGCTCAAGAGGCTGTAGGTCAGAAGTCGGAGACGCATCATCTATAAGCCTTATAGCTCTTTTTTGGATGCGGTTGACCAGATCAAGGGCGTGTTGGGGAACACTGACCCAGAGGTAGGAATTGTATTCCAGATGGGGTTGAATTTGAGCCTTATACAGTAAAAGGAGTTGTTGCGACGTGAAGTACTGTTTAGATCTGTATAGAAAGCCCAGTTTACGGGCAGCTGTTTTGCTGGCTGACAAAAGGTAATCAACCTATGAAAGGTTCGATGATATGGACATCCCTAACATACAAATAGAGTTTGAAAACTTGGCGGTCAGAAGGCAATTCTGCGTTTTGTCGGCGTTGAACGTGAGTAGATTATTCCTTCCCCATTCAAGGACACGTTCTAAGCCACTATTGATTGAGGCTACCATTTTCACCTTAACGTCCTGTCTAGACTTATTGTTGTGGGAAAACTGAGAAGAACTACAATATAGAGTGCAGTCCTCTGCAAGGCAATGGGGTCTTTGTCAGCTGGATATCCAATTGATGAGCATATCGGAGAAGCTGAACGAAGTGAGCTTGTCAAGTAGGCACTTGTTCCAAACCTGGTCAAACGCTTTTGAAATATCTAAAGCTACTACGACTGTTTCACCGGACTTCTCTAATGTGTTATTCCAAAGTTGGGTGACATATGAAAGAAGATCACCCGTTGAACGACTCTGTCTGAACCCATAATGGTGGTCGTTTAAGAGTTTATTGGACTCGAGAAACGAAAGTAGTTGGTGGTTGATAGCTTTCTCCATGATTTTCGACAGAATGGAAGTGATAGATATTGGTCGCCCTTTTTAGGAATAGGCTGGACATTTGCCAATTTCCACGATGAGGGAAGCTCTCCAGATGACATGGAGATGGAAAAGAGTTTGGACAATACAGGTACTAGCCGGGGTAGCATTTTTTAACTAAGTGATGAATTTGAATTGCAGCAATACAGTTGTTGTCGCTCTGATGTAGAAAACGCCAGAAGGGCTAGTGGTGGCGTAGCTATTTTTATCCACCAAGAATGCGTATTTAAGCAAATAGTTCTTAATTCTCGATTGCAAGCTGTGACTGTGACAGTTAAATACCCTATAAATATTACTCTATGCAACGTATACTTACTTACCTGACGGTAACTGGTCGCGACAAGATCTTGACGATTTTATCGCTCCACTTCGAGGACCATTCTTATTGATAGGGGACTTTAACGTACACGGTCCGTTATGGGGCTCAAAAAAACGAGATACCAAAGGGAGAATAGTAGAGCAGTTCCTCGATCAGAAAAAACTCAATCTGTTGAATGACAGTAGTCCCACATTCTTTAATTCTAGATCTAATGAACTCTCTGCCATTGATTTATCTATATGTTCATCAAAAATAGCATTAAACTATACGTAGACTACTATCATGGATCTTCATGGAAGCGACTATTATTCCATACGCACACAAACAGTAAAGCAACAAGTCCCTCCACTGCGTTTTAATAAATGGCACTTCGAACGAGAAAATTGGGATATACATCAACAAAAAATTATTCCAATCAACCGAGAATTGGATCTAAAGTCAATGGTGCAGTTTAATAGTTCAATCCTAAATGCTGCTTTAAAAGCTATTCCAAAGTCTAGCAGTAAAATACATAAAAAATACCGTTCCTTGGTGAAACCCCAGCATCGGGGCTGCCATCAATGCCAGAAAAATAGCATTGAAAAAGTTGACGTCAAATCCAACGATATGAAATGTGACAGATTTGAAGATACAGTCATACCCAACAGAGTAATAGAGTCTGAAAACTTAAAAACTGAACCATTCATACTTACAACAGAAAATGATCGATCTTTTTTTGGCGGACACAAGGAAACACTGAGTTTTGCTAGCATTAAATTTAGCTAGATTATTGCTTCCCCATTCGAGAATACGTTGAATGTCTTTGTTGGTTGAATTTGCCATTTCAGTTTTAATTTCTTGATTTGACATAGAAGGTGGATTATCACTATGAGTAGACTGAGATGAACTACAGCGAAGAGTGCTATCGTCAGCAAAGCAATGGATGGGGTTAGTTGTTGAAGAAATAAGGTCATTTATGTACAGCAGAAAAAGTGTAGGCGCTATAACGGATCCCTGTGGTGCGCCCGCATTAATGCTAACGTCTTTTGAAAAAAAGCCATCAACTACGACACGTATTCGTCTTTTATCAGGGAAACTAGAAACCCAGTTGATGAGCGTATCATTTAACCCAAACGAGGTGAGTTTGGCAAGTAAACACTTAAGCCAAACTTGGTCAGATGCCTTTAAGATATCTAAAGCGACTACAACTGTTTCACCGGACTGCTCTACTGTATTGTTCCAAACTTGGGTCACATATGAAAGAAGATCGCCTGTTGAACGACTTTGACCAAACCCATATTGGTGGTCACTAAGGAGTTTGTTAGTCTCAAGGAACGTGAGCAGTTACTGATTGATGGATTTTTCCATGATTTTAGACAAAATGGAAGTGATGGCAATTTGGTATGCCCTATTCTGAGACGTGTTAACACGATTGCCTCTTTTCGTGACCTTAATGTGTACCGTTTACGAGCATTTACCAGTGGAACATGTTGTTTTAGTTCATGATTTTCTTTATTCCACATGTATTGCCATAAATGGTTAATTTTTATACTGATTTGGGAGATGTTTCCTAAATCATTGTCGTTAATTTTTCCCAGTTTACAAGCGTATGATATAGCCGAGCATATTGGCACATTAAGTTTTGTGTGCTTTTGTTCTTTTTGAAGTAGCTGATGATTAAAATGTGTCTCATTTGATCGTATTTTGGAGAAATACTTTAATAGTAGCCACTTTCTCCTTAACATTAAAGGCAATACTCCTGCTTCGACGTAAATACTACTGGTTGGACTAGTTGGAAATGCTCCTATAGCGTACCTTAGTGAGAGATTTTGTATGACGTCTAATTTGAAACGAGTTTTATACGTCGATCTGTACATTATGCACCCATAATCTATCCTAGAGAGGATTAATGTTTTATATAATCGAATTAAAACTTATCTGTTTGCACCCCATTTGATGTTAGCTAAGCATTGCAAAACATTCAGCGTTCTTCTTGTTTTCATTTCTAATTCTTCAAGGTGATATTTCCACGTAAGCACTGGATCTAACACCATTCCTAAGAATTTGACTTTTTCTACGCATAGTGAAGAACTGAAACCATCCTTCTATGCTCAAGGGACTGTATGTGAGAAGTTAAGGGCGGGTCATTTATAAACCAAATCGCTCTCTTTTGAATATGATCAACAATATCGAGAGCGTATTGGGGAGCATTCACCCAGAGGTCGAGCTTGCCATTTCAGCTTTAATTTCTTGATTCGACATAGAAGGTGGATTATCACTATGAGTAGACTGAGATAAACTACAGTGAAGAGTGCTATCGTCAGCAAAGCAATGGATGGGGTTAGTTGTTGAAGAAATAAAGTCATTTATGTACTGCAGAAAAAGTGTAGGAGCTATAACGGATCCCTGTGGTACGACCGCGTTAATTCTAACTTCTTTTGAAAAAAAGCCATCAACTACGACACGTATTCGTCTTTCATCAAGGAAACTATAAACCCAGTTGATGAGCGTATCATTGCATTTTGTTCTTAGACAGATTTTTTTGGACGACAGTACGACTTGTGTCGGCTTGTTTTGTTATTTCCCGTGTCGAGATACGAGAATTTCCGTAACTTTTAACATTACGATCTTCTCGTTGTCCTCTGTTATTGCAGTTTTCAACCTTTCGCTTTTTTCGTAAATTACATTGCCAGTTCTGGTAAATCGTTGGAGCACATTCTCCAATGTCTCTTTTCTTGGCTGTCTTCTATCTGGAAATCTCTGTTGATAAATCCCAGTACAAAAATCATATCTGTCTTCTATAAGAAAATTCATGATTTTAATTGATTTCTCGCTCTTAATAGCTACACATTTACAACACGTCTAGTTAATAACTAATCACTCTGACTTGCTCAAACGTCAAATTCACAGGTTGTTTGTTAAAACTATGGATATTTTCATTTCATTTGTTGGTAAGGTTATTTTTGCTTAATTAAGTTTTGTAGATAACCTATTTATTTTATGACAGTTTTTAAAGGTAGAATATTACTGGTTTGATTTTGTCACAAAAAATTATAGAAAGTAGAAGTATTCTAAAGTTCACATTCATAGCTTGCTTGTTAAAAACATGAATATTTTTGAATCATAATCTTAAAAACAATTAATTTTAGAGAGTACATTATAAAGACATAATTCGAAGGAATAAAATAGTTTTACAAGATGGTAAAATAATATACTGGGTGTTCCATTTAAAAAAATGAAGTTTTTGCTAATTGAAACCTCCTGAATTAATGTTTATCCAAAAAACACCCCGAACCCCAAACGAAACTTCTACTATGTTCAGACATTTCAGCCATCCTTTACCTTCGTACCTACTAAATATGTTTAGTTGCTTATCACTGATAGCGTTTATTTGGCAGCATTTATAGTGCACCAATTTTCGTCAAATCTTCATATTTTTCGGTCCAGCTTGACAACGTCGCAATTTATGGGAAAAGAAAAGATAGAGCTAGGTGCAGAATTTTACGCTGAATTGGATTGTAAACAAATATACAAGGTGTCCTATTAAAAAAAAGTAAACTTTATGTTGTCTCGCTTAGGCTGAACCTGTATATATCAAAATATTTTAGAAATGTGTATCTGCGCAAACATAACAACTTTTATTTAAAACATTTGTTTGTATTTTTGATCCTAAGTAAGTTATTGCACTTCCACACACTAACGGGCCACCCTGTATGTAAAAGAACGGAGAGACAAAATTATTCGAATTTAAAAATTCATGTAAACTATAAAAGCTGCATTCAATAAGATACTTGTGAATAGTTTGTTTTCCCAATTTCTTAACAAATTTAACGCCAAGTGTTAACAATAAAATTTAATAGGTACGATTTAAAAATGAAGCGTATACAATCTGGTTACATTGTAAGTGTTTGTAACGGATTTGGATATCGTACACTTACGGTCAGAAGAAACATTAGCCGGCTACACACACAAAGGTTTATCATGAAACTTTACCCGCCACCGTTAAAGTCTGTCGACAAATCCGTGCGTTGGTGGTTGAGCCGTGCCAGACGCGCGTCAGTCTTATCCTGCAGACACTTGTCTGAAACGTAAACTTCACGGGCCAACTTCCGTGTTACCATAAATGTACAGATTTTTGTGACGTGTTAAATTTGCGTAGTTAATTTAGTATTTTGAGTATTTAAAAAGAATTAAAAATGTGTGAAAGTGTGGATACTCGTTTTATGGGGAAAGAATTTTTAACAGAATTTATAGACATTTATAAATGTCATCCAGCTTTATGGAAAATAAAATCAAATGAATATGCCAACACAAAATTTAAAGAATAAAAGCTATGAAGCTCTGATTGAATATTGTAGAAAAGTGTATCCTAGTGCGGACCGTAATTTTGTTTAAAAAATACAAAATTTACGCGGGTGCTTTACAAAAGAATTAAAAAGGTTGTAGCCTCGAAAACTACAGGAACAGGAATATACGACGTTTATGAACCAAAACTGTGGTACTTCGAATTATTACTGTTTACAACTGACCAAGAGCTTCCGGTGAAAAGTGTCGAAAGTCAGAATTTAGAGGAGCCGGCGAGTCCAAATGTGCTTGACGCAGAAGATGAGGAGGACACTTGTAATGATATAATGGAGAATGCGAGTCAAAACGAGAATAATGAAGGGAATGCTATTGAAAATACACAGGAACCAATAGAGGTAAGTACATTTTATTGAAAATACATACATAGGTATTTTAGTAATGGGTCTAAGACATTTGGCCGATTCGCCGCTGCCGTTTCGTGCGCGTTTCGCCGCCAGGCCGTTTCGCTGCAACCGTTTCGCTGAGTTGCCGCCAGAACAATTTTAATATTTGGAATAACATATATACCCATTACGAAGATTTCTCTGTGCGTATTAAAAAAAACAGCACGTCTATTGCTTCCTTCAGCAATTTTTAATCATTTTAGAAAAATATTGTTTAACGCTTATTTTGTTTTAGAAAATTAATATGGTAATGTTTATTTTTTATGGTACATTATCTAAACTTTCCCTCTAATTTAATAAAAAAATTCCAAGAATCGATTAACCTGAGCCTTGTTTACTCAAAGATATTATTACAAAACGGAATTAATGTAGCTAATTCAAAAATTATTACCTAGCAATTTACATAATATCTAGTATTATTTTACTATTACTGTTAAAACAGTGTAATATAATAAATAAAAATATATTACTAGTACATAAATTCTTATTTGGAAATATTCTAAAAGAACAAACATCGGCGTTAAAAACACATTTTTTTAGAAGCATAAAAAATAAGCGTTGCCATATTAATTTTCTAAAAGTACAAAATAAACTTTAAAAATATCTTTCTAAAAAGATTAAAAATTTGTAATACGCACAGAGTAAGCTTCGTAACGGGCGCATATGTTATTACAAATACTAAAATTGTTCTGGCGGCGAACTGACCCGGTGGCGAAATGGCCTGACGGCGAAACGGCCGCGGCGAACCGGTGGCGGCAAATCGGCGGCGGCGAATCGGCCGCGGCGAAACGTCCCATACCGTTTAGTAATAAGTAAAGCTCGGATTTATAGGCAGAAAAATAATACCAAAAAGGCGCCTGTAAAGGCAAGAAATTTGGCTTAAAAAGGCAAAAAATCTTTAAAAAGGCAAGGATTTAGGCAAAAACGCAAATTCTTACAAAACTACAAGGTTTATTTACATAAGCTTAATACAACATTATAAAATACCATTTTTAAAATATAGTTAAAAAAATTAGTTATTGTAACCTATCACTAAGTGTTTTTTCTAAATTAGGCATTTTAAAAGAGTATCTTTTGTCGCTTAGTATATTTTGTATGTAGAAAAACTACGCTCGACGTCAACAGAAGTAATAGGCGCATAATTTAAGGCAGATTATTTGTGGACTAAGCTCTAATTGATTTGAAAAAGTGCCATTTAAACTGTTTGATACATTGCACAAAATTTTAAATCCCTCATTTTTTTGTAAAACAAACGCTAGTTTCTTCGAAATGATTTGACCAATTGAATCTTTAAGTTTTTTAATATTTATCTTTAACTGTTCTATTAATTCTATCGAATCTGATAGTAGCACGTTTTGTTTTTCGAGTTTTAAAATGCTATCGGTAACTATTTTATAAGTGGTATTAATATAACTTAAATATTGATTTATTTTTTCATTATTTAAAACTTTCTTAGCTTCCCCGATCGCGTACGATGATTCGCAAGTAAACTGTTCCATAATTTCTTTTATTTCTTTAAAATACTTTGAATAAAATAACGCCGCTTCAAGCCACGTACCCGTGTAATTATAGGTTTAGGAGGAAGTGGTATATCGGGTAATATTTCGCGATATACTTGTACTCTTAAAGGTGACTTAATAAAAACTTTTTTCGGAAATTGATTTCGAATTTCTTCTGCCACTCTGTTCACGCCGTGCGCCAGGCAAGTACAGTGAATTAAATTGGGATAGAACACCTTTAAATGTACTCCTGCTTTTAACATATATAGATGCGGCGTCGGTTAACATTAATACAATGGTACAGCGTTCGGCAAAAATATATTTGTTAAGCTTTCTTGAATAAATCTGCTAACTGTAACATTGTTCGTTTTGTTCAATTATTTTATGGCAACTAAAATGGAACGGTTGGGGCATCTTTAGACAAAACACCAATTAATAAATTAGCGATGTATCGACCGCATACATCCGTTGTTTCATCGACTATATATATATATATATATATATATATATATATATATATATATATATATATATATATATATATATATATATATATATATATATATATATATATATATTGAACTGATTTTGTAATAGCTTCATTGTAACAATGATCCAAAGTTTTCTTTCTCAAAGTGCTTTCGTCAGGAACTTGTTTTTACACCATTTTTCCAGAAAAATTTTAAAACTAGGATTATTTAATTTGCTTAAAGGAATATTGGATTGAACCATAGGCCGGCATAAATCTAATTTAAACTCATCTTCTTCGTTTTTCTTATAATGGGTTGACACTGATTGCCTTATGCTTAACTGAGACATGTTAGCATTTTTGCTGTACAATTTTTACAAACAAAATACTTTTGTTGACAGAAATCTAAAAAAAATATCAAATTCAGGCAACAAGAATTTGTAAATATGACTTTAAGTCGGCATTAAATGTTAATTGCAATAAAACTTGCAATTGACGTACAGGTGTACAACTAAAAAACACAGATGCATGTATTTAAATTTTCAAAAAAATATGGAAATTTGTTTTCAATTAACCATATTTGGTGGCCAAACTAAAATTGAATTTAATCTAATCAATCGTATCCAAATAAAATCTAATCAACCGTACTCCAAAAAGGACTTTTTTAATTCTGATATTTAGGTACAGATAAGTATTAAGAAATTTGGGACGCTGAAAATACACCAGGCATAAGTTTTTAATTGACGTACTGTAAATCCGTCATAGATAAAGTTAAAAATAACTGTTTAGTAAATTACCTATATATTTAAAATTTTGCTTACTGCTTTGCCACAAGGTTTGAAAAAACACCATCACCGTCGAGGGAAAGTTCAGGGTAAGGGCGTATCCAAGCACACAGTTTAGAAGTCATTTTAAATTAAATTAATACACTTTTCAAATTTTCAATAAACACTGAAAATAATATCTAAGTACAACCAACCAAGTAGATGTCGAAGATAAATGTAAATGATTTTAGTTCTCCTAATTCGTAAACCATTACCTCTCTGTAGTATTTATCTTCCCTCATTAAAAATTCTAAGAACTAAGAAAGGATGTGGTTTATTGCAAGGGAAACCCAAAGTTTGTAAACACACTTAATCCGATAAACACTTTACTCCGAAGGTCGAATTCAGCCCGCATTCTACCTGTCTGTCACTAAAATGACATAATGATAAATTCGTGTAATAATACCTATATAAATTTAATATAAAGGCACCAATAGGCAGTATTTTTCGTAAAAGGCAAAAAAGGCAGAAAATCAATGAAATAGGCAAAAATGACAAAAAAAGGCAATTTGGCTAAAATCCGAGCTTTAGTAATAAGTAAGTAGATACGTATATCTTGCTAGATATGTTGAACAAAATATTTTGTGACTGAAAAAACTTATGCTCTTCCGGCATTTATCATGTCATCTTGCCATTAAAATAGTCACAGTACTTGTTTCTATTAATTTTAGCATTTAACGATGCATTACCTTTTTATTTTTGACAAAGAAAGCAATTCAACACCTTGCGAACGCCAGTCGCCATTCTCAGTGTCATGTGTAACTGGATTTTCTCTGTCAAATATAGTCGTTGTTGCATAAGACGCACTATTTTTCTTAAAAATTGTGCAATATGCAAAAGTCATAATAATTTTATTAATATTTTCGGGCCGTACTGCTATACTTGTGTGGAGAACACGAAAGCAAGGGCTAGTATACCAAATGTGTTTGCTACAACTTTTCTTGCTCTAGATAATCTGTAATTGAATATTTTCCTTTCATAAGTAAGGGTTTTCTCCGGGTAGGGTTTTAAAAAATTTGTTTCTAGAGAAAATGCTGAATCCCCTACAAGTACAAAATTAAGATTTTCCTTAGTTTCACCGTTGTCTGGGAATTTCAAATCATTTGTAGTTAACTTTTATAAAAGATGTCCATTCAATTGCTCCACCATCTGACATTCTGCCTTGTTTTCCAACATCTATATAAATAAATTCGTAATTTGCATTTACCAAAGCCATTAATATAACACTATAAAAGTTTTTATAGTTGTAATATAGAGCTCCTGTCCCAGGTGGTGGAACTATTCGAATGTGTTTTCCATCTAAAGCTCCTCCACAATTCGGGAAATTCCAACGAGCTTCAAACTCGGATGCAATTTTTTGCCAATCCTCCTCGCATTTTGGAAACTGAAATACATTATCTAGGTTAGATAAGTTGTAAATAAGTGATTCATTGTTTTATTTTATTTCAGTCTTCTTTTCGGAAACCTTCAACTCCAAAAGAAGGAAAATTTCAAGAAATCACTGACAAATAGAAAAACTCGAGTTACTTCAAGGAAAGCATGAAGAGTTCATTACAACCTGCACTGAAGTCTTGAAGCGGAAAGATGATATGCCTGATGAATTAGATGTATTAATGTAAGCGCTAAATTGAGAAAATGGATCCAATACAGCACGTCTTAGCTGAGTCCCTAATCAAAAAATATTAGCAAAAGGGTTATTCAAGAATTAGGTCAGTTGCGGTAAATGTAAACAGGGGTAAATGTAAACGCACCTAAAAATATTAAAATGCAAGTATTACTGTTTGAAATATGGCGCGAAATCAAAGGCGTGATTCGTCCCGCCTTCGTATCCGTTCGACTCGCGACGGCAAACAAACGTTTTCCCGCATTTTTAGTGCATTTCTTGTGATGCTAAGTTTGTCCATGCATGACGGTTTTGTATTGTGCCGATTTTTATTCCTGTGAAATAGATCTTTATAGGTAAGTACTTCATAAATTATAGTAATAGTTGGGCATAGATATAGTAAGTTTTTAACAACAAATAAATCAAATAAAACATTAATCTATATTGTTATTCAGGTGTTTACATTTACCCTTTTATGTATAGGGAAAATGTGAACAAGATTTTGGGGTAAATGTAAACATTATTTAAGGGTTAATTTGAGAATAAGAACTCAAAATTTAAGTTTAAACCGCCTGATTTGTCATGGATATCTATATTTTAGAATTAACTATGCCACGGAATTACATAAAAAGAGAGAAAGACCCACATATTCGGCTGAAGATATTGCACATGCTGTTGAGGATGTTACCAACCGAAATAAGAGTTACCCTGAAGCAGAAAACTATTATGGACTGCCAAAAGCAGTTATTTTTAACAGAATTTCAGGAAGAAAACTTCAATCAATGTAACTGGGCCAGGTCGTTCACAAGTTTTGTCGCCAGAGATTGAAAGTGACATTGCAAAATGTTTGATAGTAAGTTCAAAGATGGCTTGCCCTGTGATAAAGCTGAAGATGGGATTCCGGCGAGGATTGGTACTATTCATTTATGAAAAGGAATCGTAATCTTACTCTAAAAAGCCTGAACACTTGCAAAAATTAAGAAAGAATGCTAGGAAGGCGGACGTTATCTACCAATTTTATAAGGATCTTGAGATGGTCATAAATGAACATTATCTGGCTGATGATAAAGGCGGTTTTGTATTTAATGCAGACAAATCTGGATTCAACTGTGATCCAAGCAGAATTAGGGCTATTGGAACCAAAGGAAAGGCCCTCTGTCGTGTATCTGGTGGTTCTGGCAGGAGTCCATTACTGTATTGGCATGTGTTTCTGCAGATGGCAAGACTCTACCACCACTGATCGTTTTAAGGGTGCTGGTGTCCAAGCTCGCTGGACGTCGGAAAATGCTTATCCTGGAACATTGTATGCTGCCTCTACCAATGGCTGGATGGAGGACCACAGTTTTACCACTGGTTTACTAGTAGATTTATACCTTACGTTAAGGAGTTAAGAATTTCTAACAATTTACCAGATCAAGCGGCCTTATTATTATACGATGGTCACTGAGTCATATGAGCGTAAGGCTGATTGAAGAAGAAATAAACACAACATTGCCCCACAATTTTAAGCACAGCAATAATTCGTTCAAAGTTACACGTTTACATTTACCTCTACAAGTCAGGGAAAATTGTAAACATGACATAGATTAAACAATATTTTTTTCTTAAAACCAGTAAGTCTATATGACAGATCACAATGCTTCGTTAAGGCGAAAGGTACTAACTTTTTTTATTTAAATTTGTGCATTAAAAAGACATGATAAAAACTAAACAACTCACTTGTAATTTCAAACATGTAAAACCGTCTCCATTTACCCCAATTGACCATAACTCGTGTAACATATGTTACTTAGAAAATGTTATGAACGATACTTTTCTTGGCACTCGACCATCAATAATACGAACTACCGTTTTCCTCAAGTACCACAAACACGTCATCACCATCCCTCAGTCAAGCCCTCGGCCTGCTACGTCTGATGCCTTAATATCACTATCTCCTCAGCCAAGTCCTGAACCTGCTATGCCCAATTCATTATGCACATATTATTTAGATGCTGCACAAGCTATGTCTGACAATAATATGTAGTTAATTTAGTCGATATACCATTTAGTTTTCTAACACTAGTTTATTTTTAGTTTTTTTTTTTATTGTTGGTTTCATTTAAGGTATATTACGTTCATTTGCAAAGAAACGGTTTTCAAATACAGAATAAAGATTTATTTATTCACTTCCCTTCATATATTCTGCTTTCAGAGAATCAAAAATGACAGAACATGTCTGTGGTATAATGTAGCCCAGTGCTTGAGCAGAAATCCCAACCGAATATTTTAAATCTTCATAAGATCTGCCTGTTGCGAGAAATCTAAGCGTGGCTAACAAACCTTCCTCTGGAGAAATTGGTTCTCGCATGGCAGTAATTTGCTTTGTTAATCCTTGCTTTAGCATAGATAATAATTTTTCAAAACTTGTAGCGTCCATTCTTGAATAATTTCTAAAATCATCGGGCTCATTTTGTCTCAATCGCTTTAATAAAGGCAAATGACTTTTTACCCATTTACTTCGATGTTTTGTCGTTATAGAGTACAAAGTATTTGTCATAAGATGTATATTGATCATACCCAAACACAATGCAACTTTTTTCCTGTTTATATTACTCCTGGGCATTTTCTCACTAATAGCAAAACATTAAAATGTCACCAGAAACTCAGAAACGGCAAGACTTACACTAAAAACTTCTGTCAAGTCTGAATTCCACAGTTTTGGCAAAGTCCGCAGACAAATTGAAAGTTTTCGCCATTAACGGACAGTTTTGTCTGCGAGAGATTAAGTACGCCAGCATGGTCTGCGGACATGTCTTTCAAGGAGTGCGAAAGTTTACTCTGTGACATGCAAAGTTTGCCAAAGACTGCAGATTTGAACCGTCCTGGATAAAGTATCCAGACAAACCTTTGTATGTGTGGCCGGACATTTACAAATGTAGGAAATCTTAAATTTTATACGATAATTCAACCGGATTATACAGTAAGCGTGTTGGATGCCTACAGCAACGAAGATGTAACCAACATTAACGTTATTGCCATTCAGGAGATAAAAGGCGTGATAAAGCTTCTAAAATCTGTTCGGTTAGAAAATTTGAAGGAGGGAATGGAGTTTAACTATTAATGCTCTAAAAGACGTTGCGTATAGAGGAAAAAAGACATACATATTAGAATACGAAAATATAGACAACTTGTTAAATAATACTATTTGGGAAAAATGGTGTGAATGTTTGTTATTTAATCAAATCTCATGTTCATATTACGCCTCACGGACAGAGTATCTGTCGGAAATCTCACGTTTAAATAATAAATATCCACACCATTTTTTCCAAACAGGTAGTGTTATTTAATATGTCGAATGTTAAAAGTTTCAGCTCATAGACAATTTGTACCTATTTATGAAATTACTGGTTAGAAAACGAAATATAGACTTAAATTATAAAATTAAAATTAAGTCAGATATTTTAATTTATTAACATAATAAATGACTGCCTTACTTAATTAATATGCAATAACTATTATACAAAATGTGGTAAAGTTTGGTCTTCCTTGTTGGGTAGATTTGGATAATGCTTAGAAAGTAGCTGAGACTAGGTAATGAAAGCACTTCAACATCCCTTTTTTACCTATATGAGCTATATCATTTCACGAACACAAGAAACCATCCCCGAAATAACCTTGGCCCACTTTTAAAGGTCAATGACTTCCATGCTCTTTTGCTGCGGAATCGAAAATATTTATAACCCTCTTTAAACTTGCTGACTATTGGAATTTCAGGAACCTCCTTATATTACATGCAACTAGAAACGTTAAAATTGTATCTCTCTCATTCTTATATGATCTCCTATGATGCTGTCTATCTGCGTTAGAACCATCCTAATATGTCTACTGATTATATTGAACTTCATAAAGCTAAGTAGGATATGGAAATATGTTACAATAAAAATCCTATTATTAATAAAAATGGTTGACGTTACCCAAAAATTATGAAAATGACCAATGATAAAACTTGTATATAACATCTCGGTACCTCATGTACAGCGTGAGTTGAAAGATATTGAGTTTCTTTAATTTACATAAAAATGTATTACAGAACTACAAGTTTACTTATGGTGCAAAGCTTACTTAGTACACCTGAAAATTTGATTGTATTTTCCTTAAAATGTATTTTTAGTAAACTTAGTATAAACTTTAAATACTAAGTAAATGCTTTTAATTTACGAAATTTAGTAAAATGATGCTGCTTGCAGTATAATCGCCCCTAAATTCTACTAAAGAAAATCTAATATTTTTCACCAATTTAGACTGAAACATTCATTCAACGTTATATTGAAGTAATAACTTTTCTTCGCGAATGGGGTTTAAGATTTTACTCAAAATTCCGGAAAATTACAAAGTTATTTGATCTTCAATGTCTGTAAAATTTCCACTATACAATGAATCGAATTTTTATGAAGGAAATCTCATTTAACAAATTACTTTTTATATTTCATAATCGTAATAAATTCGATGTCTTCATTCGATTTAAATTTAACCTCCTCCACAGAGAGGTTTTCCCCCAATCCCTTCTTAATGACAAAGTAATAATGACTTCCATCGGTAATTCATTGGTAATTATCATAGTGAATACTTTTAATTGCAGCTGGGAAATTCGAATATCTGCCTTTACTGATTCATTCAATTGCCGATTGAATAATGATGTATAACCGTAATTTATTCATCAGATTAAATTGAATAAAGGTGCGTTCAAATATTAAATTTTAAAAGTATACCTATCTAAAAGAAAACTAATTGTAAATTAGTTTTCTTTTAGATAGGTATACTTTAAAAAAGAATTAATTGTAAATAGTTCCACTTTTAACAAACTCACGCAATATCACATGTCGCAATTTGTGTTTCGTAACACTAAACGATTCTTTCATATCGTTTAAAAAGATACAAAAAATTCGCTGTATTCGGTAACCGCTTTGCTTAGTTTAATTGGCCCTAATTAACTATCATATCTGATCTTTAAACACTAAAGTACCTTGGAAGCGCGGTACTTCTTCAATAAAACAAAATTACCTATTAATACTCTAGCTTAAATTTGTCTTATCTATCTGAAGTAAAATTCTTGATTTTACACTAAAAATTTGTTTACTTTCCCACATACGTTATAGGTAGCGGACCGCGAAAATTTTATTATTGTAACAAACGTTTGTCCAATCGCCATTGTTACCGCGATAGAGAAGGTAATTAGTGGGTTTTTAATATCTTGATAATACGTCGTAATTTGCTAATGTTTTATTTTATGTATTTTTATGTAAGAAATGTGGGAATGTATGTAACTGATATTTGGCTAAGGGTTGAAAAAACATATGTTATGGGGGTTAGCTAGCAGGTGTCCGTCTTTACTGAGGGCGTGTAACGAATTGTTGAGTAGTTTTACGCGCAGATCTTTGATGTAAAAATGTCACTAGTTTAATAATTAATTACGTCGGTACACGTCGCGATCAAAGACATCGAGACCTAGTGTAGGGTTTGTTACGGAGGAATGCATATTTTTAAAATCAAGATTTTGTTCAGTAAGGAATGTGGAAAAATCTTCCACGTAATAATTTCTTGTTTTTATTACTTTTGAAGTACGGGGGTTGATTTTTGGGAAGGGAAAGCAGTTGCGCTTAAAGTTTTGATTGAGCGGAATCGATTTGAGAGAACTAGAAATGATAATTCGTTCTTTTCTTTTAGTGTATGGTTTAATGTAAATTTTTCCAAAAATTAATCTATAATTAATCGCCGCGGCGCCGAGCTTAACCGCGTGTCTTAACTCGTATTGGTGGTAAAGTGTTTCATTAAATGGAATATATTCAAGTGTAAGTAGGTTTTAATGTAATTAAAGCTCGCAGCAAACAATTATGCAAGCCTACGTAACGTATTAAAAACCAAAGTTTGCCTTGCAAAGGTATCCCATTCGCACGCGGATACATTAAGCGGAAATCTGCTAAAATGAAAGACGGTACAGGGCTCCCTCACTCACGTACTTGTATGAATTAGCATTGTTGTTTGTTGTTTATATTTATATTTGTGTAGAGGTGGTCGTGGACGAACGGGTACAGGATAAAGCTTGGTTATAATTGTAAATAGGCAATTACCGAGTGTGTCCAGATGACCATTTTTTTTATTGTTTTTATTGTATATATGAATGTGTAACCTGAGAAAGGGAAGCTGTATCTTTCTAACTATATATCGGTGACGATGTTATGGATCTATTTACAACTTACCCTTGTAAGGTTTTGTTCAATGAGCTTTTTTGTCATTGATTCAGTCCGGTTAATCCGAAGTGTAATTAGAATTGTTTGCCTGAGAACGGATTTCTCTTTATATTTTATTGTAAATTTACATATGTACTTTGTGCTTTATTAGTCATTAAACAATTGTGTAAGTGTAACTTTCTCACCTATTTTTTTGTTTGTCCTTGCATTTACCTTATTATCACCTGTGCAATTTTACTGTTCTTGTATTTTATATGTACCGTAGTTTGTCTTATTGTTTTATTTGCTTACCTACTTAAAGACCCGCATGATTGGTTTTGCAGGGCCACATGTTTGGTATTGCAATTTTTATTCTGATTTATGTATGACACAATTGTCGGTGTGATTACATGGTTTTTTTATTGTGTTTATGTGTAGCTAAACTGATTTAATTATTTTTTTCTTAATGTTGTAATTTTGTACGCACTTTAACCTGATTTAATGGTGTTTTGTTACATATTTATCCCTTTCATTGTTTTTTTTTGTTTTATTTGATTTATTAACGTTCTTGTGAAATTACTTATTTATGAATAAAGTGGGTTTTCTTGGTGGTTCTTTCCCACAATAGTACATTAACGGATTGAACGATCCTTGTGCAAAGCTCGTTAATTTTAATTTGAGTAGTCTCATTGTTTACCTGTCCCACATGATGCAACACTTAACCTCATCCAGCCTATCTTAATTCAAATAGCACAACGTACCTACCACTAGACGGTCAATTCTTTGATCAGATTTGAGGTGTGTGAGTAATTAAGCAGACTTGTAAATAAATTCTAATATTTTAATTATTGCCAGGAAAGTCAATGTATGGCAAGCAATTAATTTGAGTATCCCAAATACGTTCAAATTATACTTTTCAGATACGGTATCTGGGGGACGCTACAATGTTACCTTCAATTCTTAATCACACATCTTTCTGGAGTAGCAACCTGTTTCACATTAACTTCGTTTGAACGTGTCTAAATCTAGAACTGGCAACTGCACATTATTTTAAAAAATTGGGAAAATTTATTTATCTTCAAACAACTTCGGGTTATACTTGTTTCAACGCACAAAATCTTATTATCCAAACCAATGCACGTCATTGTGATTTTACAATACAACCACATAATTATATTGTATCAAGAAGTTGATCAACTGGCAAGATGACACGCTCTACACGATGTCTCGATTTTACTCAACACTAAAAGAAGAGAGAAACTGTTTTAACAAACCCTTGCACACGTGAAGAAACCATGATAGAATTTTACGTTAATCCAAAGACTATCGATAGGCTTTCGTCCTTCTTATGGATAAAGCAAAACATTGTAATCATTTCATGTCATTCCGTTAGAAATAGACATAATCGGCGACCTGCCTGTAACAATCACTTTTGTAAACCAAAACAGCGCTTAATGACAATCATCCATTTTGTTTACCATTATACGTTGTAAGGACATACTCCACCTGACCTATAACTGATTTCAAATCTGTTCATGATAGTTTTAATTTGGTTACTTTATACCCGTTGCCCGTTTTCAAACCTGGCCATAGGGATTTAACCTTGATTTTAACATTTTTGTGAATTCCTGCTCGCCAATTCGGCATACAGAAAATATTTTGATATCAATGGAGTGAGAAACTTATTGCGCATCGAATGATATCAAGCATTAAATTATTTTCGTCAATTTTCATTGAAAAATTCTAATTTAAAATTTTTATGTTTTTAAATATGAGTTGCCATGATTTTTAAAACAATTAACAATTGTAGTCGAATGAATTTGTTATTTCTTGACATTCTGAGCTAGGTTACTAGTTTTATTTACAAAATGAATAATTACTCAAATGGAGAGAGAGTTTTTATGGTTAAAACATATTACAATGGCGCTTGTTTGCGGAAAGTGAGAGATTTGTTTTCTGTTAAGTTTAATAACAGCTCAATACCGTCTAAATCCACAATGCCGAACTATGCGCGAAAATTTGAAGAAATTGCTAATATTTCAGCAGAATCAGAAGCTAGAGGTGGTTAGTATTTATTATTTTTTGCTTTGTTTTTTGTAAAAATTTAAATTATACGATTGTAATACAGATAATCGAAGGAATGTTGGAGCGGATTTCACTATCTAAAAACAACACAACAAAAGTTAACTTCTAAATCAGCTAGTATACTACCAGGGTATAAAAAAAGTTAAAATTATACTTTTTTCGGATGTAATTAAAAAAAACAATGTTTATACCTAGGTACTCTACAAGGTAACGAACAATAAATATATAGCCATAACAAATGTAAAAAAGCTTACAAAACTACATTATTCTATTAAATGTTCTATTCTTCCGCCCTCCTGATCCCGGCATAATAAAACTCTTCTAATATTCTCTCGCAAAACATTTTCTAATTCATTCCTTGAAATACTCTGTATTGCTTGATGTAGTCGGTGTATTTTCTCGCAAAACAATTTCTAATTGATTCCTTGAAATACTTTGTTTTGTTTGATATACGGTGTTGAAGATTTTCTAAAGTTGCAGGTGGTGTTTTGTAGACCTTTTCTTTTAAGTAGCCCCAAATGGAAAAATCCAATGGGGTTAAATCAGTTGACCTAGCGGGCCACCTTATAGGGCCATTTTTGCACAACTATTGTTGGTCAAATCTCTTATTTAAATAATTAGTCACAATTCGTGAGTTGTGCGAAGGTGCACCATCTTGCTGAAATATGTAATTGTTTGCTGGAAGATTATTTAAAAAAATTTCGTTCTGTAGAAAATTTAGAGACATCTGTCCCTAGATTGAAAAAAATTGGTCCTATGATATGGGTTACAACGCTTCCTAACCAAACGTTAATTCCAAACCGTTCCTGAAACCCTCCATCTCTTACTAACCGGCGGTTTTCCGTGGCCCAATATCTGGTATTTTGTCGGTTAAACATTCCCAAATTGGTAAATCTCGATTCATTCGAATAAATAATTTTGTGATGAAATGTTTCCTCTCGATTGTAATATTCTAGAAACCAATTGTAATATGCAAAAATCATTTTCATATAAATGATGGTAAATTTGGTTCTTATAAGACTTAAAACTATGCTTTTTTAAAATTCTTCTTACGCTTTCATGGCTAATACGTAAATTTAAAGCAATATCTAGCATAGAAGCGGTGCGATCATATTCAATATAAGCTAGTACATTTATTTCACTCCCTTCATTTATAATAAAAATTTCATTACCACCTTCATTACGTGCATATTTCAAGTAATCTTCTAAATATGGAAAATAGGCCAAATGCGGTGCGCGGAAATCTAGATACCTTTCAGCGTATAACCTTGCTGCAGCTCTGAAATTTCTCTGACATTCGCGATAAATGATCAACATATTAATTTGTTCTTCCCCAGTATAAAATGACATTTTAAAAAAATAATTTTTACTTACATCTAGGTAGTCAATGATTTTTTTAACAATTAAAACCTTTTAACAACGTGAATATGTTGCAACTGTAACGTTTTGGAAATGAAACTATCTGACAATTATTATTTCCATTCAATTGCTCGTGTTTTTCCAAGCCTACTTAGGTAAATGCGTAGCTGATCTTATGTCAACTAAATGCTGTTTTTTTTTTTCATTGTGACAGTTTCCAATCCAACAGTAACTGAAAGTTTTAATGAATCCAAATAATAGACACTGTATGTCATGCCCTACGTTTTTAACACTGCGTTTTCATTCAATTGTTTTTTCAAAGCATACTGAGTAAATGTAAACTGACTTTTATTCTAAATAAGGACATTCTTGAAATAACAGTGTTTTATTTTATAACACATGATTTAGAAGTTAACTTTTGTTGTGTTGTTTTTAGAGAGTAAAATGGATTTACTTTCTTATGGGTATTTATATTTAGTATTTAGTGCTTTCTATTTGAAATATTGGTGAACATTTTTTCTCCAATTAAGAGATTAAAAATAAATAATATTCTTGGACTCTTCATTGAATTATTTTGTAAAATAACGAGTACTTACTTCAAAATGGTGGAACATTGAAATCAACAAAAACTCCGCCTGAACCGCCATTTTGAAAACAAAAGACGACTTGGAATAGGAATTTAGAGAGGTATCGATCTATGAAAAAAAAATGGTAGGTTCCTATTTAAAATAAGAAAAATAAAATGATAGTCAGCTGTTTTAATGCCAAAAAATGTATTTTTATCGACTAAATCTTCATCCCAAATTTCAAATTTCTATCTCTTGTTTTAATAAAATTAAGGTATGTATAATGATTTAGTTGACACCCTGTCCATATATTTACTAAGTGACATGGAAAGAAGAACACTCAGTAATAATGAATGTTTTGCAAAATTTTTTTGGGGATATGTTTGTTTATGTTAAGATAAAAAACGATCAATTTTTTAGACATATTACTCTAGCGGTTTTTGCGTTAACCTCTTTCAAAAACGTTTACGATCACGTGGCCTTAAAATCATTTGTAGCTACAATTGTCATTTAAGACGTGTAAAACACATTACAAAAAGTTTCTTTAATTGAATCACGATGCCTCGAGTGCGAAGACTCCAAAGCTTTTGGCAGTTAAGCGAGTTTGATAGGGGTCGAATTGCGGGCTTACGAGAGGCTAGCTTGTCTATCAGAGATATAGTCGATAGAACGCATCGGAGTTTAAACACTGTGGCAGTCTGTGTTCGGGCATGGAACCAAGAGGGTCGTACATGAAGAGCGAGAGGTACAGGACGTCCTCGAAGAACCACAGAAGCCGAGGATCGCGGTCTTAGAGCGTTGGCTCTACGGGACCGTTTCTCGTCTATACGGGCGATTGCGGATCAGTGGTTTGCAGAACATGGACGGGCGGTTGGGATACGAACTGTTTATCGCCGGATAAGAACATTTGGACTCTTTTCATACCGTCCCCATTTTATGCTACCACTGACTCCTGGGCACCGACGTGATCGTCTAGCGTGGTGTAGAGAACGGGCAAATTGGGACCAAGAATGGAATTCAAATGTCTTCAGTGATGAGTCTAGATTTTGTTTGGGAATGCATGACGGTCGTGCAAGGGTGAGAGTACGGCGTGGTGAAAGACACGATCCCCAATTTTCTGTGGAAAGTCATGTGCACCACACAGTTGGAGTTGTGGTATGGAGGGCTATTACTATTAGAAGTAGGTCATCTTCGATCGTAACATGGCCGCTGCGCGCTACATCCAGGAGATAGTAGAACCCCATATCGTACCTTATGTTCAGACCATCCCTAACAGCACATTTCAACAAGACAACTTACGACGTCATGTTGCTAGGGTTTCTTTGGCTAATTTTGAGGCCACCGAAATTTCCAGATCTTTCACCCATCGAGCACGTCTGGGATATTATGGGATGAGGATTACTCAATTTACCCCACCCCCACTAAAAACTGTAGTGGCTCTGCAGAGTGAGTTACAGATGCCATGGTATGAGATACCACAGGAAGAAATCGATCACCTCATTAGAAGTATCCCCAGACGTGATAATGAGTACATAAAACATCGTGGCGGCGCAACACATTATTAAGTTTTTTTGAAAAAGTTGACAGTTTAATTTTTATCAAATTTTGATAGTTTACTAGTCTAACGGGAATACACTTGTATACCAAAAATTGTTCAAATAAATTGATTATTACTGGGCGTTCTTCGTTTTATGTCACATAGGGAATGGAATGAACGTTGCCTTGATTTCCAATTTATTTCAAATGTCTCAAATATTTTTAAAAAGTATTTAGCGTTGATTAATATTGTCGTCCATGTTATTAACTTTAAAATGAATAACTACTGCAATGAAAAAAAATTTCCAAAAAAGTTAAATGGTATGAATAAAAAAATTAGAAGTAATTAAGACAAAAGACGCAATTATGGAGTAATTAGAGTTTTAAAGTTTTATTGTAAAATCTAAAGAAAGACAAAGAAAAATAAAATTACAATAAATATTCAAACAAACTCCCGCTTTGAAACAAACAATGCCCCAATCTATTATAAAAACCTCTTCTAACGTTAGCCAGTTATCTTGGCAATTAACCGGCACTCGTTTTCTATTGCCTCTCTGAAAGAATTGATATCTGGGTGGCGCCTTACATAAATTTTGGTTTGAAGGTAGCCCCACAAGAAGAAGCCGCTAGGGGCTAAATCAGGAGATCTGGCAGGCTAATTTATAGCACCACTTCTACCTATCTTATGTAGGTTGCTCTTTTGATCGTATTCTTACCGTTGAATGATAACGCTCTTACTTAGATTATTTGTTGATTATTATGTAATGCAATCAAAGTAGTTAAATCATTCTGGCACACTACAGCTTCATAGCAGAATTTCTATATTTTCTCTTTGTTCACCTAGTATACCCTACTCCTTAGTCGTAAGAATCAATTTTCTAAATATACGCATTACATCCAAGGTTAGATGAAAGAGCAGAAGGTACGTCCTCTACCTATCTGAATCTCGTCTTGTGATTAAACTACTGTTAAGTTTAGGTTTATGTGGATTGTGCCTTAGGCACCTAATATATTATGTAATCCTACTTTAATCAACTCTTTATTATTATACAGGGTGTCCCGGAACAACCCCATACATTCTACAGAGAAAAATATAAACAGTTCCTATAAACTTAGGTCCGCAAATGATTCTTAAGGGAGCTATCACTCTTTAAAGATGACGTCACGAAACTGGTTTTTGCTTAATTAGTCTGGAACTACTTTAGATCCACCTTTCAAATTTCGCATATTATTTACCAATGATAATTACTGTTTTTAGTGATTAGATTAGAGACAAGTAGATATCATATACAGGATCGGACTAGGGACAGAGGCCCTACACATTTTTTACCCTAACTTCTTTCGCTTGCATTCGATTACCAATTTTCTGGGAGAATATGATTTTTTGATAGTTTCCACGTGAAAAAGGTACAAAACTTTATTTAAATATCTCAAACGGTTTAACACCGGGTATCCCGGAACAACCCCTACAAAATGAAATGGGTGATTCTACAGAGAAAAATATAAAAAAAGGTTACTATAAACATAGATCCGGAAATCATTCTTAAGGGAGCTACTACTATTTAAAAATCACGTCACGAAACTGACGTTTTGTTTAATTACACTGGAAGTACTTTACCTTTCACATTTGGCATACTATTTACCAATGATAATTACTGTTTTTAGTGATTAGATACAAGTGGATATCATATACAGGGTCGGACTAGGGGCAGGGGCCCTATACATTTTTTACCTTAACTTCTTTTGCTTGCATTCGATTATAAATTTTCTCTGAGGATATGATTCTCTGATAGTTTCCACGTGAAAAAGGTACTCTTGTTAAACATCTCTGAAACCAATCGTTTTCAAGAAAAAAACGTCTTATGTTTTTTAATACAACCTTTTATTTGTTATTTTGTTTGTATACATATTTTTTTAAACTTTATTCATTTTAATTTCTATCTATCATTTAGTAATTCTTATTCATTGTTAATCTAAAAAATAACGAATAACAAATTAAACTAAACTTAATATTAAATTACAATAAATGCTCCACATGATGACTGTTGGCTGCAAGGTATAGTGAAATTCTTTTATTTAAAGAACGTCTGGTCTGTTTGTAAATATTACGTTCTGCCGGAACTCATTGCAAGCATTTTCAACTCGGAACCGAAGTTGTTCACGCGAATGTATTGGTACAGAGTACACCCTAGATTTGAGAAAACCCCATACACAAAAATCTCACGGATTTAAGTCCGGCGATCTAGCTGGCCATTGTAAAAAAAAACCAAATCCCACTCATACCACCTTTATAGCCCTTCATCAAAGATTGCGGGAAACTGGATCAGTGTTTCCTAAAAAAAAATAATTCAGTTGTAACGCAAGAATTTGAAGAAGCTGTTCTGATGGACTTCGAAGATAATCCAGACTTAAGTGTACGAAGATTGTCCGTCATGACTCCTGGAATTTCTAAAACATCAATTAATCGAATTATATACAAATTGAACATATGCCTATTTCATATTAAAAAAGTATGTTGGAGGGTGATTTCCCTGCTCGCTTACCATTTTCCAATTGACTGAGAAATAAAAAAATTGAGAACCCAACTTTTTTTCGGATGAATCAACTTTCACTTAAGCCGGGATTGAAAATCTGCACAATTCACATCACTATTCATACGTTGGAGATAATCCTCATGTTGTGAAACAAATGAAATATCAGCATAGGTTCAGCATTATTGTGTGGATTAGAATTGTTGATAACAACCTAATTGGACCTGTAGAGCTGCTCGGTCGATTGACAGGAGAAAATTGTTTAAATTTTCTTAAGAATATTTTACCCAAGTTACTACATAAGGTTCCTCTAAATATTCAGCAAGCCATGTGGTATATACACGATGGGTGCCCGGCTCATTTTAATAAAATGCGCGTCAATTTCTGAATTAGACGTTCGAAAACCAATGGATTGGTAGAGATGGTTCAGTTCAATGGCCAGCTAGATCGCCGGACTTAAATCCGTGCGATTTTTGTGTATGGGGTTTTCTCAAATCTAGTGTGTACTCTGTACCAATGCAAACGCGTGAACAACTTGGGTTGCGAGTTCAAAATGGTTGCAATGAGTTCCGGCAGATACGTAATATTTACAAACGGATCAGACGTTCTTTAAATAAAAGAATTTCACTATGCCTTGCAACCAACGGTCATCATGTGGAGCATTTATTGTAATTTAATATTAAGATTAGGTTAATTTGTTATTCGTTATTTTTTAGATTAATGATAAATTAGAATTAATAAGTGATAGATAGAAATTAAAATGAATAAAGTTTAAAAAATATGTACACAATACATAATACCAATAAAAAGTTGCATTAAAAAACATAACACGTTTTTTCTTGAAAACGGTTGGTTTTAGAGATGTTTAACAAAAGTACCTTTTTCACGTGTATAGCGCCCCTTCCCCTAGTCCGACCCTGCATATGATATCCACTTGTCTCTAATCACTAAAAACAGTCATTATCGTTGGTAAATAGTATGCCAAATGTGAAAGGTAAACCTAAAGTATTTCCAGAGTAATTAAACAAAACACCAGTTTCGTGATGTCATTTTTAAATAGTAGTATAGTCTGTAAAAATAAAGATTTTCTATTTCGGCTTAGCGCTTTATTACTCTGAGACATTGGGAATATACAGCCGTTTCTTTCTAACGTTTGGGTTTCGATAGAAACGTACGCGACTTAAGTGAAAGCGTAAATTACCTGCTCAATGACTTAAGACCGCTCGCGAGAGGTAAACACAATGGAATTTTAATTCTATTCCAGAAGTTATAAAACGTTTTGAACGATTTTTAATTTTAACTATGTTGCAAAGTTTTTTTTGTGTGTGGATGCAGAGGTATATTACTTAATATAATTCATTTATTTTGAAATGTGCAACAACAAAATCATTAATTGGTAATTAAAACGGAATTGATATGCATAAACCAGTTTTTATTGTTTACTAATAGTGACATTAATTGTACATGCAGAACATAACGTACATTCAAATATTATATAGGAATGCACTTATACCTAATGGAATAATTAGTAGAAAGTGATGAAAGTGGTAATCATTATTTAATCTATTATAATAGGTGGGTATTTGCGTATTTAGACCCCAAAATAATACATTGCCTCAAAATCTTTTTAAAAAACGAATTTCGAATACCGCCGTAACGAAAGTATAAAAAAAATCTGGCCTTATCAAAAAGATAAAATTTGATAATTTCGAAATTTAATATCTGGAAAAGTATTTGAGATACCGGAATATTGAATTCAGTACTGAACTGAGTTCGTTGAAAACGTTTGGTAACTTCTGGAATAGGATTACATTTCCATTGTCTCAGAGTAATAAAGCCCTAAGCCGAAATAGAAAATCTTTATTTTTACAGTCTATAGCTCCCTAAAGAATGATTTATGTTTATATTAACTTTTCTTTATATTTTTCTCTATTTCATTTTGTAGGGGTTGTTCCCGGCGTTAAACCGTTTGAAATATTTAAATAAAATTTTGTACGTTTTGACTGATAATATAAGCGTCACGAATATGAATATTTCTTGGAAGACTATTATTAAAGAATATTATCAAAACCACTGAAAAATAGCGTGCATGTAAACGGTTTTTATTTTTTAACTCGAAAACATAATGTCAGATGAAAAAGAGCAAGGTGAGCTTTTTTCTTCGAAATTGAACTAAAACTCCAAAAATAATTTTTATTTTAAGAAAAAGCAGTGGCGTACTATTTTTTCTTAAAAAATGTGTTGTGATGTGTCCGTACGCACACTACTGGTGAAATTAAAGATAACATTTTTACATTAAAAAAATCAATGTACTTACAATAATATGCTACGGAACAAGAAAGACTTTCTCATTTAGCGCTATTGTCTATCGAAATTAATTCATTAAAAATATTTTTGAAATTTGTTTTTGTGTCAAACGGGTCAAACGGCTCTAATATCTATGACAGCTGTCAGCAAATACTTTGGATGAATAATCAGTATTTACAAACTAAAAATATTAACGTTCTGCTTGTCTAAGCCTTAAACAATAGGTTTCAGGATGATTTTGAGTGTTGAAAAGTTAGTATCGTCGGAATCACGGACAAACAATGTATGTGTTGTATATAATGTAATAATTTCAGTATTTAAATAAATAATGGTTTACTTTTTACCTCCTCAATCCGAAATGCCTTTCACATTTCACTGATTTTAGATATTGTTTTTTTTTTTATTGTCATTTTTTAATCATTTCTTTCTCTGGAGGGTGTTCTGGAATGTCAGTTTTAGACTTGAAAAATAATTATTATATCAAAAATGTAATTCTTAGTCGTTACCAAATGACAGCCGAAATATTATTTAATTTACTAGTATTCATTTTAATTTAATAATTATTCAATCGAGAAATACGTTTACAAAACATTAATCTGGTAGTTACGAGGTGTAACATTCAAAATTTCGGATACTAATCATTACTCTCCATCAAAGTTTACGTAAGTATTATTTATTCTTGCATGAACAAAACCTATTAAAATTTATACGTGAAAGGAATTGTACTAAATGAATCTGGTAGAGAACAGGAATACAATGAATCCGTCGTAAATAGAATACCCTTGAAGTTCAAAATATCATTGTGTGTCACCATTTTAGTTTTTTCTTACAAATACTTTTTTGGCAGCGCAATCCAGGTTTGTGGTGTACATATTCGATGTAATGTGTAAAAGTACCCCAAATGCAAGACTTACAATGATTTATTTTTTAATATATTCAGGGTTTTGAGTTAAAGTTTTAAATAACGCATTCCATCTATGTGATATGCCCACGTAGTGGGAAATAAGAATGCAGAAAACCTAGAAAGGTCGATAAAACATGTTTCGTATATTACATTTTGGCAACTTTACAGATAGCGCATGAAAAAATTATTAAACCTTGATTTGTTGGCTTTTAGAATTATTTAAACTCTTTTGTGTGAACATCGATTTAATGAGTTTCAAAATAAATAAGATTTGAACACGCCGAATGTTTATTAGATTTTGTTTTCGTAATAATACGTGCTCTTGTATGTTCGATACGTATTTGTTTTTATATAGGACAGTATTTTTAATATATTCAAACATATTTTTATTACTACTTTTTGGCGTTTTTCCATCTGTTACAAATACACTCAATGCTAGAGAAAACAATGTGAAGATAAAAAATAAAATGCAGACATCACAATTTAATTGTATCCATGAACGTTTTTAGATTCTGCTACAATTCCAAACGGAATGTGAAATACAAAATATGACTTTCCTTTCTAATAAAATTTTTTTTAAAGAAAACTCAATGAACACATATAAATTTGTGCTAAAAATAGTAAATTTACGTACGTTTATAGTTAGGAGTAAATGAAAGAGAAATCCTTTTATTTCGGGTATAAAATTTTAATTATTTTTACATATAGTACGTACTCAATTTTCTAAAGAACGTAACGTCAATCATTTCTTTATTTCTGTTACGATTTTCACTAGAGAATTTTGTTAATAATAACAGAATTTTTACAAAGAATACAGTATCCAATTTCATTTATTGGCCGAAACATTTTATTTTTTATTAAATTTCGATTTTCTTTTTACTATTGGTTTAGAATTTCACTACCTCAATATTCTTAAGAAGCTTCATTATCAAGGTAGAGTTCAAAATAATTACCAACATTACTTCATTGCCCATATTCCCAAAGGTAAACGGAATCTTAAAGCACGCAATGATTTGATTATTTATCATTATTTTTAACGAAAGCAAAAGAACCTTAATGATCTTATTAAATTTGGACAAGATGAAAAGGAACATAATCTCAATTTACAATCCCGCATTTTATACAAACGCAAGGTGGTTTCAGAATTGAGTAATAATTATCAATTTGTTACCCTTTTATTATTTTTTTATAGTTGTGATCCTAAACAGACTGAGTTGATCCTAACGTACAAGTGTGTTAATTTAGAACCCCTGAATCACCACCCCTATCTACCTGCCAAATTGCCCAAATATTGTACTGATTTCGTGCTGATTTGTGCGCCAACTTAACGCTACAACCCGTACTCGGAATGGATTGAAACCGATGTTATAGTTTTGTGCCTATTTTGTACCAAATTGTCTCAGTCCAAATGCACGTCGTTTAATCTCATGTTACTTGAGACTAAATGTGTTGAGGGTGCAAGGAGTACACCGTCACTTGCACCTATTGTAGACTAATCCTTGCACCCCGTGAATAATTGAACTAGGTGTATCTAACTCAACATTGTTTTTTTTAATCTAATACCACAACTATTTATAGTAACGGAAAGGAAAGGTGACGTATTTCATTCCCTCCCCAAGGGGGAGGGCGGGTTGTTTCAGCTTTCCAAGCTCCTTCAGCCACAAAGATGAATTCCCAGCATACATACATTACGTATATATGCATGGTGCGATTAAGGATGGGTATGGTCAGGATAGGATCAGAAGGAACGGAGTTAGGGTTCTGAGGGGGGAAATACTACCCCAGCATTCGCCTAAGTAGCCGCACATCGTGTGCATATACGCAGTGACCATGCCGCTACAAGTGTATGAGGAAAATCCCCTGAAAAAATCTCATACAAGGTAGACGGTAACGGGAATAGACCCATTACCTCCCGAATGCTAAGCTATTTATAGTAAGTACTGTCCTGTTTACAAAAAATAATATTTAAGATGTTCAATTTGAGATAAAACATCCTGCCGAGCCGAGGGGTTTATGTTCGGTTGTCGACTGAACATCCTGCCACGCCGACCGAGGGCCCCTGTGGTATACAGTGGTTCCATCACAGTCCCTTTCTGTGTAGTTAACTGTTTGTTTCCTTGGTATTTGCTGTATTCCACTGATTGGTTCTAGTATAGACTGCTGCACCTTACGATTTTTCGCATGCGTCATAGAACCCGTGCAGTAGTGTGGTGGATCCATCTCTGTATCTGAAGATCTTCTACGAAGATCAATTCATTACAAAACTCCATTCATTTCGTGCCTATGTTGTCGACCACCTGTTGATCCCAATTCATACAGCTTAATCATAACTCTAGAATTACCAGCTTGGCAGTTATAGTAATTGGGCTTTCTCACCTCAACGGTCGAATATTTTCGCTGTCTCTGACACAATACTCCTCTTCGTTACTAATTTCCTGCTGAATTCCACCTTGAATTGAAAGCTGTCCCGGTCTGGTAGCCATCTAACACTAATTCTTGATAGCTTCCAGCCCATTTTCTTAATTTAAATCCCCCGCGCTTAACAAATTCATTAAGCCTTCTTGTAGGAGTTTTGTTTCTTCTACACTTTTTGGGCCTGTTAGTAAGTCGTGTACGTAGTAGTTGTTTAGTGTCACTGCTGATGTGATGCGTTTTTCTTGATCTTGGGCCATTCAATGCATTGTTCTTATTGCTAAATACGGATCGCATGTTGTTACATATGTTACAGCTGTCAGCTGGCATTCCTTGATTGGTTCCTTTGGTTTAGGTCTCCACAGGATGATGTGAACCGCTGGTCTTCTGCGTTTAATTTAATCTGGCCTTCTGAGTTTAGTTTAACCTGTCGATACAACTTCTCCACATCACATCAGCCATGAGCGCGTAGTGATGTTTCCTCCATCTCACAGGTGGGTGCCAGAGATCTGGTTGTAGCCTTGGACCCACGTGAATAATGTTATTTAGGCTCTTCCCGTTTGTATCTTTCGAAGGTACGTCAAATACTGCTCTCAGTTTTGTTGTTCAACTGGTCCCTGTATAACTGCCTGATGGAGGATGTAGATTCGTTTCTCCTTACGGATGATAATTAGTTGCATATGTCCCAATTCCAAGTATTCTTTCGTGTTTTTTTTTACTCCATCTCCAATTGCAGAAACCTCGAAACGGATACTGATGTGGAGCTCTCTAGGATGGATGGATCTTCTTTGCAGTTTCAATAGCTCATGTTGTGTGCTTAATGCTTTTTCCCACCATGTACATGCATGCCTCCAACTGGCACTCGCTTATGTATACCTCATTCTTCCGTGATATCGAGTTTTTTTTCATATTTACTGACAGTTTATCCATCACCTTGCCAATTTTATTTTGATTGCTGGCCAATCTGTTGAACTTTTCCATCTTTGTTCTATGAGTTTTCCTATAAAGTTTAATATTTCTTACCCACTGCCTTTATTTCTTAATGTAAATCTCTTACCCGTTGTTTTCTAGGATGCTATTTTCTGTTAGCGGCGTATATCCTTACAGTTTCACAGAAGTAGACCTTTTTCTTCGCAATGCACCTTTTTCGTGGTACTGAGGGATTGCAGCTTTTGTCTTCTTCTTTCCGGCTTTGGCCATGGTGTTTTTAATGCTGTTGCCGGTAGTGATAGCTCGATGGAGTATGTTTTCTTCTACTGGTTGCCGATGTTGATGGCTCAAAGGACTATGTCTCCTTTTACTAGTTGCCGATGTTGGTGACTCGAAAGACAATGTTTGGGTTATTTGAAACTAAATGAGTTGGCGGTGCAAGGGTTACACCGTCACTTGTACTGATTGTAGACTAGTCTCAATACTGATTATTAAATCTAATATCACAACTATCTATAGCAACTATCCTATTGTCCTATTTACAAAAAATAAACAATATTACATTATGCTACGTTGCGTGTTTGATATTATTGACCTAGTTACACTGCTGACTAACGCTTATGTTACAATTTCCTTATACTAAACATTTTGGGCAACTAGTTTTCTCCACAAAATAATTCATAAACAACGATTTTGACACACCTTGGTAAAATCAAACATGGACTCCGATAATTCTTGAAATTCACTGTTTGGACAGCCAGATAACACATTTCAACATGTTCCTCGCGAAACTGGTGCATAAATATGGAACTAATTTGACATCTTTTGGTCAAGGTACTGGCGTTCAACGAAAATACCTAAAATTCACTTCTCGGACATTAAACTAAGGCTTTTGGACGTTTCCTCATGAAACTGGTGCGTAAATAACGATTTTGACATATTTTTTTATCCAAATTTCCGGTCCGTGACGACCTACGTACCTGAAATACCGACCTTTCTTTTATTATAAGCACCACGTATATCAAGGTTCAAGACGATAGAACGTTTTTAACCCGAATTGTGCATACGGGTGGAAAGGCAGACAGACGTAGACTGAGAAGGACACATAATTATAAACGATGCCTAGGCTCATTAATAAAAGGATGTTCGTGCTTCTTCTTTGGACAAAGTAAACATTCCGTTACAAAACTGTTAATTAAAGTGTGGTTTAATTGCAAATATTATTACAACACTAGTTGAGCACAGATAAAGTGTATTGCTCCAGTTCAGCTCGCAATGGTGGGGTTCTTAGTATTACCACATACTTACTGAGGCCTTCTTTTGTCTAATTTTGCCAAGATCTTCGAAATTATTTTGTATGAATAAATATTTTGTGAGTAAAAAATTATTTGTCCGTTCATACATGGATTGATGTCAAAACGCTCAACTGTAACTAATTCTATGTGCATTACAACCAAAATCATTGAAGCCATTGATGCCAAAAAATAGCTAGACGTTGTGTACACAGACATCCAAATCTTTTGACCAGATCAATCTTCAGATTCATATGAAGAAACTTCGATAATATGAGATTTAGTGCTGATCTTATCGTCTTTATTGCTTCGTATTTTACTAACAGAACGCAGTATGTTATTTAAAATGGATACAATTTTGCTTTCTCTTGTTCATCACCTGATGTTCTGCAAGGCTTCAACCTTAGACCCTTGTTGTTTATTATTTATATAACTGATCTAATTAATAAACTTGGTGATTTTGTGTTAGCATACGCCAACAATATCAAATTCTTTCCCACTATTGATTGTGTCTCTGACTGTAGTCTACTCCGAACTCATTTAAACACTAAGTGACTGGTGTTATGTGAATAAGCTAACTCTGAATGTAAATAAGTGCCAGGTTCTTTGACATATACGTAAGAACACATATGCCATCAATAATGTGTAATTAAATGGAAGTGGCTCATTTAAAGACTTAGGTGTTCCATTCGATAAACGACTGTCCTTTTCCAGCCATATTGATGTGTGTTGTGAAGCAAGAAAGATGCTGGGTTTAATTTTCGCCAATGCGGAAATTTTAATAATATACATGCAGTGCAAGTCTTATATTACTTTTTGTTTCCCTGAATCACTGCCTCTACCTGCCAAATCACCAAAATAGTACACTCATTTTGTGCGCCCAATCCCTAAGTTTTGTGGACCTTTTGTTCCGAATAAATTAAAAATCTTTATAGAGCGTTCCAACACAACACCCCTCATGCTTGAAATTATAACCCATGTAATAAGTTTTGTTTTAGTCAAATAAAACAGTCTCCAAAACTACTTGAAATTCACTTCTTGGATAGCGGATGTGTTTGAACATTTTCCTCGCGAAATTGGTGCATAACGAATTTGACTTTGTGAAAATACTCGTACTTAACGAAAATGCCTGAAATTCGCTTGTTAGGGATCAAGCTAAAATCTTTGGGCGTTTCCCCCTGGAATTTGTGAGTAAATAACGATTTTGACATTTTTTGATCCACATCTCCAGACCGTGAAGACACACGTACCTGAAAGAGCGACCTTTCTTTTACTTCAAGCAACACTTACACCAAGTTTCTAGATGATAGAAACGTTTTTAAACCGAGTTGTGTATACGGATATACAGACAGACAGACGTCAAGGCGGACAATGGCACAGAATTATAATCGATCCCTAGGCTCGTTAATAAAGGGAAATTTATACTTTGTTATTTAACACTAATTGAGCACAGATAAAGTGCATTGTTCCGAATTAATTCGTGGAAACAGTGAGTATTACCACATATTTACTGCTTGTTCAGTCATAAATCCGGAAAATATAAGCCCACATATCGTCCCCTTTCCCTGAAAATAAATCATGAATTGTTTGCATAAACCCGAAAGCAAATTTAATCGCTCAGCAATATACACTACTCCATCTGTAAAAGTTACTTCAAAATTACTTAAGTAAAAGCTCATTTAAAATCTTGTGCAGCTTTACGCTTTCGCAATAAATCCGCCATGAGCGGTTAAGAATTCAATAACTTTTATTAAAAATTTACCATAAATTGTTAATAATATTTTACGATAAACTTTAATCTTAATTTTTAATTGTAAAATATGGAAAGGCTGCACCTAATTAATCCCATAATCTGACGTTATTGCTAGCGTTCCCGTTGATTGTGAAGTAATGCTAGCCAAGGCTCAGCAATGCCACATTTTATTCTAAACAAAGGCATAACTACACTAATTGAAGAAGCAGAATGAATATTACAGAATTATATCCATAAAGAAATAATAATAAAACAAAAAAAATTCATTCAGCTGGCTCGAAAAAACTTTCCCACCTTCGATTATTTGAGTCGGCTAAACAAAAAACGAGTAAATAAAGGGTAAAACTTAATATACCTTCATAGATTTATTAGATTTAAGTTGTACCTTTTTTACATTTATAATTTACTTAAAAACAATTTCTTATTGAATTAAAAAAAAAGTTTACCTCTTGCCAGATTTGTACTTTTAATCTACAACTTATTACTATTCACCCTAGTCTAGTGCGCTACGAAGGCAAATGAATAAACTTCTTTCATGATTTGTATTAAATCATAGCTGAAAGGACGATAATCAAATTCGTTTTAGTTTATGCATATTGTGAGATGTAGTCTAAAAAATTAGAGTATTAGTCTAATTCTAAATCGAATTCATACGTATTTAAAATAAACAAATTATATACTCTTGCACACAGCGACTGACGCGTTTACGCATTTATCTTAGTTCACACCGAAGTTTAAAGTAGTTTTCTTGATGTTATTTTATTACTCCGTAATCCATGTACCGACTGTCACATTATTGTAGCCGAAACAAAAATCACATTTACTCATGTTACTTCTTACCCACCAACACGAAAGATCAATGCGGTCTGGATATTAAAAAATAACGGCAAATTTTAGTGTAATCGCTTTTTAACCTTTTAAGATATCGTGTCCTAAAGGTGCATCACGGACACATACGCACAGACGCACCCACCCACACACACACTCAAGCATGTTTGTCATTTTCTTAAAACATTTTTTTGGACCTCAAAACGGATATTTCCGGTCTCTGATCACTTTCGAACTTTTTGACTAATTACAGTAACTTTCTCTTTAAATGGGAAAGTTAAAATGTAATGCATATGAAATAAATCCTGTTACAGAATAATTACAAAGAATGTCACGTACCATAGATGCATCCGCATTTCGCATCAAACATATGACACCAGAACCCAAAAGCCACAAACAAGTACTTTACTACTTATTGCAATAAGGACCTAATCGTTACCGTAAGTCACTCAAGCGAATTTCCGCCATCGTCTTAATTAGGTACTAAACACAACAAAAACAAATTAGCCCAAAAGCAAACAAAAACAAGCAAATTTCGCTAACAACCAAGGGTTAACTTCTTATCGGAACTTCTTCTTAGAATTACTAAGTAAATTAAAAATTACACAGAATGTTCCCGTACTTTCAGACAAACGTCAAATAAATACGACAAATAATACCAAAGAAGAAGTTTCAATATCCTTATGCAACTGTTCCTGTCTTAAAAAATTCTAGAACGTACACGTACACTTGCGTAAGAACTTAATTAAAATCCTTAATTAGTATTGTTGATTAATCACAACTGCACAATAGGTGGATTTCCACCTAATACGAAATTACTACACGCCCATAATTCCAAATTGCAGAAATCATTACGGACGTTTCGCAACAATAAATTATACTGAATTATTCCCTATCCTAACACATATATTACAAGTTTATTCATTTTGCGATAGAACCCAACAGGATCTTTAATGATAGCTCTTTTCTATAACGGTAAACACCTACGAAGGGCCTAGACGCGCGTTCCTCTCACGACCTCTTTGTATTGTTGGCACTTTTCAACTTTGCGAGGCCTTGATAAAAACCAGTTTGATAACACACATACGCGAGCAGACACAAACACACAATTTTTGCATAAGTAAAAGCTCATTTAAAAGGATGCACGGCTTTAAGTTTTTGTAATAAATTCACCATGATCGGTTAATAATTCGTTAACTCTAATTAAAACACATACGCGCACACGCATATGCACACACGCTCACACTCACACTTACACCCACACTGTCGCTCACGCTCACACTCTCGCACACGCTCTTGCTTTCCCTCTCGCTCATGTTCATGCTCACATTCACACTCACACTCACACTCACACTCACTCACTCACACTCACACTCACACTCACACTCATACTCACACTCACACTCACACTCACACTCACACCCACACTCACACTCACACTCACACTCACACTCACACTCACACTCACACTCACACTCACACTCACTCACTCACACTCACACTCACACTCACACTCACACTCACACTCACTCTTACACACTCACCCTCACGCTCACACACCCACACCCACACCCACACTCACACACTCACACTCACACTCACACTCACACTCACACTCACACTGACACTCACACTCACACTCACACTCACACCCACACTCACACTCACACTTACACTCACACTCACGCACATGAACACACTCTCACACGCACGCGTCCACGCACTTACGTATGCACACACACACACGCACACACCCACGCACGCACTCACGCACGCACGCACGCACGCACGTACGCACGCACCCAACCAACCCACCTACCCACCCAGCCACCCACCCACCCGCCCACCCACCCACCCACTACACACACACACACACACACACACACACACACACACACACACACACACATTCAGCTGATGCAGCGCGTTCAGTTCCATAATCTTCACATTAATTTGTACTACATTTTAACGCAATCAAGATTAGATATTGACTGCCTCAAAAAAAACCACGATTTGTCCCTCTTCTGTTGTTTCGTATATCTGTTAACTATTCAACCATTCTGAAAATGCATTTCAGAAGCTGAAGCGACAAATCACCCAACGACAAAGTTACTGCCAATTTTACAAACAATGCTCAGTAAGTTATTATATCTCTAGACGATTTTAATTAGATAGGTCGTCGACCAACTACACTGAATTTTCCAGACAAATACTGGACTATACTTTAAAAAACTGTAAAAATCAAAAATACCACCATTCAATATGGTAAACTCTACAAAAACAAAATGATAGTGACACCACTAACTGACACGAAAAGATTCCAATTAAGATACTAAAACGCTACACAGTACATCACAGTGACTCAACTAAATTTAGCAAAATAATCACACTAACGTTTTCAAACCTCCGCAATATACTAATTAACGCCCGCCAAGTTTGAATATGTTTTTCCACATTATGGCCTTAAAAAACCGGATTCCAGAATAATCGAAAATATTATTCATTATACAGGGTAGCGAGAAAGTCTGGCAACAAAGCATTTTCTTTGAAAAGAATCAACACAAAATTATTAAATTTTCGGATTATGAACGGGATTGTATTCTGTGTTTTTTAGAGGACCTGTTATGTGCCGTCAGCACTCAGTGTACCGCCGCCATCTTGAAATATGCTCTTTAAATACATAAGGAAACATTTTGAAAACTATTGTATAAAACAAGAAAATAGCGTATTTCTATTTTTCGCCCCCTAAAGTTAGAATTAATTCCAACATTACTCATCCTATCAATTCAAACTTTGCCGTATGCGGCAGTGTGCGTCAAAACAAAGAACAAGAACAGCAAGTGCATTCGCCGTGTGACTACAATAAACCTTCGTGCCACGGGAAACCATGTGTAGATAAGGTGCAAGTGCAATCGTGTCTACCGCTGCATAAGGACCAAGGGTTGTGCACCGCCTTATAAGGTTGTGTCACGTGCCTGGAATAAGTCTAGAAAATACGTTGAGAAAATACCCATACGTCACCAGTGCTTTATAGGGAAGAATGCGCCTGACCAGCCAAAAATAGGAAAGGACTTTGCATGTCAGGAAGACGCACCACTAGAAGACAATCCTACAGTATTTATTTTAGATATAAACCAAATTTGTGTCGTGCAATTGTTGTGCTGTGTGCGTATATTTTGCGATTCCCCCGTGAGTGAACTTTTACGTTATTTTCGGAGTGCCCTGCAAGAATACATAAATTGTGGCTTTAGTGCACAATAGCAAACAGTACGACAGTTTTCATATTGAAAGAAATACTAAAGAATCTTGTAGCTTGATACCCAAAAGTAATGGCGGTAGAAATGGCAGAATGAAGTTTATCGGTTCTTAACATTCTAAACATTTTTCGCACTTCTTTGACACCTTATCTAACCGACCACTACTTGCACGACATTATTATGAATATAACGAAATGTTCGCAAAAATAAAGAATAGTTTATGATATGGTGTAACCAAAAGATTGGTAAAGAAACAGTGTACCAATTCTACGGCTCTGCTAGAAGACGACGGAGAAACAATAACTAGCTCCTCACGAATTCGTTACTTTGGTTACAACCTGGTAAAAATGTGGAATTGCAAATTTAAGGCCTTCCTCGTCAATAAAGTAATTTCTCAATAGTCACGTCCTAAAATATAAAGTATTAAACTCAAATGACGGAGCCAACGCATGTAAACGGAATAAGGGAAAAGTGCAAATACACCATTGGACATCTGCACGTACACGTGATCATGGAAGAGTTGCAGAACGTTAACCGCAAAACCATTAAACGTTTAGTCAAGTATACAGAGCTGCCTCCGCAAGCATTGTATCATCCAGTGCTACCTATCCAATTTCACGGGAAATTAATATTTCCGCTGCACCGAACGTGTTGTGAAACTCTAAACTAGCAAAAGTGAGACTCTGAAGAAGATACACGCAAATTTACTTTCGCCTACATAGCCCACGAATTACGTCCATCTTATTAATTTAGAAGTTTACGAAGTCTAGCAGTACGGGGTAACCCAATATGACAACAAAGAATGGTGGTCTTTTTTCGAGGTACATGAACAACTTCCCCAAAACGAAGCAAAAAGTAGTGGTTGGCCAACATGATGTACCAGTGACGAATTAAAAGAGCTGTACTTTATCGAATACTAGGAACATAAGGGCATACAACTTGATAACACTAATATTGACAAAGAGACAGGTCTTAGATACATTTCTTAAACTAGTTTTGAGACAAAGCCTTTTTCTAACTACTCATCAACACAGACGTCGAATTGAATTATCCCAGCCGCCAAACCCACAATAGCATTATCTTTTACCAAGAAAGACGAAACTGTTACACCTTGGTAGACAACTAACGTCGTGCTAGTGGCGTATGCAGCAACCCGCGTCAGCCTTATCTAGTATTCTTACGTAGATGAACTGTGAGAAATGTTTTATATTTTCGATGTTAACTTTCATATCCACTCAAAGAGATAATGGTTGGTGCCCTCCTGTCGGTGCATTCTTGGGCGAAATGACAGATGAGGCCTAATGCTAAGAATCGGGTAGTTGCATAGTGGAACTTTTGTATGGGGTTTTTGGGTTTAATAGATCCGAAATAACAATTTTCTTTGTTAATCTCGTGACACTCATGACAAAGCATAATTTCCCACCCAAACGAATTTTTAACGTTGATGAAACGGGCATCAGTAATGTTCAGAAGCCTGTCAAAATTTATGCCCTAACAGGCCTACTTGCTCTAGGCCTAGGGTTAGGGAAAGCTACTAGTGCAGAACGCAGCCAGAAAGTAAGAGTGGTTTGCGCACTAAGCGCAATGAGAATATATGTTTCACCTATGTTTATTTCCCTCGGAAGAAATTTATCAGGATTAGTGGCCTACCGGTAGTGATATACGCATACTCTAAGTGAAGATGGATAAATGAAGATCGCTTCACAAAGTGGCTGCAGCATTTTGCTACAAATATTGGTGCCCATGCGCAAAATCCAGCGCTTCGTATATTAAATAACCATTGCACTCACTAATCGCTAAGTGTGTTTGAATTTTGTCGCAAATATGGCATTCACTTCCTGTCTCTGCTTCCTCATACAACTTCTGGATATAACATTCTATGTACTATGAAAATCAGCATACTCTTGTGAGTGTGACTTATTCAGGAAAATGTATCCATTACTTACATCCACTTGCTACAATTTTTAACAAAGCTTATACACGAGTGAATACGATGGAAAAAGCCGTTAAAGGATTTAAAGTGGCATATATATATATATATATATATATATATATATATATATATATATATATATATATATATATATATATATATATATATATATAGGTGTTCTAAAATCCATCAGGAAACTCCGGGAGGAGATTCTACGAGCTAAAATAATAGCAGTTTGTAAGGAAATTTTTTTTCGGATTGTCATTTGTTTGCAAGTTACGGCTTGTCAAAGACCAATTTTTTAAAACTTTCTTTTTAAATAACTTCTGCAGTTCAAGGTCGATTAGTCTCTCATTTGGCATACTTACTAATTAGATCAATTTCTATTGGATCAGTAACAAAACAGTTCCATTATGCGTCGTTAGGGGGCACTTTACCTAAAACTCAAAATTCTTTTTGTTGATAACTTTTTTCTCTTGCCAAACATCGCAAAAATATAAACATATTATAAAGAGAAGCAATATTAGAAAAAATTATGTGCTCTTTATTCAAGCCGATAAATGCAACCGTTTAGTCAGAAATCGCTTATGTTATGTGTGTAGTATTTTCTCTTGTGTTGGTGTTTATGTATTTGTATTTAGTTTTTTTTCAGTTTGTCCTGTAATTGGTACTTGTTTCTGTTTGACAAATAAAATGTGTTATTATTATTATAAAATAGGAGAATCTGTCATACTTTGTTCGTGCAATTCCACTATCTAACGCTATCTCTTTGTAAAACCAGAATCGTTAATAAATAAAATAAAAAAATTGGTCTTTGGCAAGCCGTAACTTACAAACAAATGGCAATCCGAAAAAAAATTTCTTTACAAACTGCTATATATATATATATATATATATACATGAATTCACATATTTCTGAGGACAATGACAATCTAACTTCTAATGCTTTTGTCGAAGAATTGCCCTTGTCCCGACAAGTCGATCAAGCTGAAGTTGTTGACAATCCAGTTATAGAACCAATAATTGACCATGATGAATTCACTCATAGTTAACCCCGTCACCGTCAGATTTAGACCAGCCCAAAGAACCTAACACTCCCAGGCGACAAATCAACCAATACCAGGATATTAAATTATTTGCTGACGAACCATCAACAGACAATAAAAATTAGAGCACACCTTCCGATTTTGATTAGAGAATTAAAAAATATGATATTAAATCGAGCACTTCGATGTATTTTGGAACATTTGAGCCCTATGCCACAAAAAATAATAAAAATACAGAGGCGTGTTTAAAAGCTGGACTTCATAATTCTAACAGTATCATCGTTAAAGCAACATTTGGAAGAAGAAAAAGAACGAAGATAGAAAAAACAAAAACGTTAAAGAGAAGAACCAAGCTAAAGGAAAGTCTGTTAAGAGGAAAGTTTGGAATAGCACCACAAATAGTGAGGATGATGAATCTGTGAAAAGCGACAAGAAACGCTCGGTAAAGGAAGCTAAAGTAAGATTAAAAAATGTATCAGCAGCAGTGAAGACAGGGAGGATTTTGTGCCCCTGGCTCAGTTGTACGATGATCATGAAGTTGACGATATGGCGAATCGTGACAGAGAAATTTAGTACCGTTGTTGCAGCCAAGTGATGCATGAGGAATCTAGTGAAAAAGACTTTAATTCTCCTATGAGACTGATTGTGGGTATTTCTTAGGCTGACTAATCTAAATGTTACTCAGAGTTACTAAGTCTGCTAGTTATTAAGAAAACAAGGGATGAAAAAATAAGTTACTCACGTTTTGTTAACAAAGAAGTTTGGTTAATATTTCGGTAATATTTTCTATACTTAAGACACTTATCTTTTGGGTTTTTTAAATGGTATACTTTTCTATTTATATTTTATGTAAATTTATACGTTTCGATAACAATTACACTTATCGCCCTCGGAAAATGGTAATATTTGCTTGAGATGTTAGAACGAATTTATGAAATATGAAAAAATGAAAACGCTACATAAAACCTGCTATGAATATATCAGTTTCATAAACGTATAAAGCCAACTATAGAATCTAATTTTAGTAAAGAATATCCAGACCCTTAACAAATCAAATATTGTTAAACTGTCTTGAAGATGACAAACCAAAACACCCTCTAACAAACAAAGGCTAACAGTGAAAAATTTCATAATCAAAAATTTAATCAAATTATGAAGTTCTGAAAAACTGAAATTGATAAAAGTATTCACAAATAGAGACTTAACATACTAATTAAAGATCTAGTCAAATCTAGCAAAGAAATAAAAAAAAGCTTTCTTTGTGAATGAATGAATTTATTTCCAATTTATTTGTATACGTTCCAAAATTTTATAAGATTGCAAAAAAAAATGAAAAACACACTAATTAAAGTATATTTGAAAAGTAATCCTGCCAGAACACTATGCTCGACAGAAGGTTAATTGAATTTACCTAAATTTGAGTAAAGCAGTAATAAAATGCGATGAAAGTGTTATTTTCATTTTGGCACTTTAAACATTTGGTATAAATTTATTGTTAACCAATTTGTTTAATTTTCATTATCTTAACAAACAATACGTTTTAGAGCTTGCTACAAAACGCGAGAGTTCTAATCAGATACTTAACATTAATACATTAAATTTGGCGATAATTGGACAATGACATGTTTTAATAAGCGTACGTCTACTGCCATAGACGTTGACGGATTACTTGACTAAACCACTTAACAAAATAATATTACAGCTTTCACACCCTTGCCTCTTACTATTATATAGAAAAATAATTAAATCGGAGCTTAATAATGATTTATGGATTTATAAAGTTACATACAGATTCCAGGATATATTTGTAATAATTGAATTTGTTTTATGATAAAAGTATTACATACGCATTTTAATAATGAAATGTTATTTTCGGTTGATGACGCAAGTGTGACAATATCAAAAATTAAATCTACTAGTAAAGATTGCTTAAACAATACACTTACGTACGAACACACGCACGCACGCATTTCCGTTGAAATATAGAATTTAATTTTGTTGCGAATTTATAATACATTTATATGAAGACACACCCTGTATATGTGTAAGTAAGTTGAAATGTTAAGTTATTTTAAATTTATTACGATCAGGAAAACGCAAAGTCGACGATAATGATTAAATATATTAAATAAAGTTTTACATTATGAATGGTATTTACACAGAAAACCATTACAGGATTATACACTTTCACAGTTTCTCGTTTCTATTGGAGACAAGGAAGGGCTTCGTAATATACAGTTGCATATTTCGAAATAATTTTTAATTGCTCTTAAACAGCTGAAGAGAAGTGCATTTGTATAAATTTAGTTTATTCGTCATTTCGATAGCATCGTGAGTATGGAGAATGTAAATATGCAGATTACGGAAATAACAAAAAGGGAACCATTGGCAATATTGATTGGGTTCTAGTATCGTGTCTAAAGGAAGGACAGCGTTGTGTACAAAGGAGAAGACAAAAAAATGAACTTTAGTAACTGAAGAAAAGTTTGGGTTACGAACCACAGAATAGGTGTGTAAACCCAACATTGCTGCCGGTGAAGTTAAAAAGTGTATCGTGAACGCGACAGGGAGAGCCAACGTTCAAGATTTACAAGAAGGGGATAAACGGTTTATTCAATCGAGGTTTAGATCTTGTGACTGAGATTCCTGCATTCTCCACGGTAAAATACACTTTAAATAGAATACGGAACAACGCACGAGACGTGATACAAAACCCTGTTACTACTCAGGATTCTCATTTTCCCGAAGACATATTGAAGGTGGGAGATGGGTCAACCATTCTTTTCGCCGATGGTACGAAAGAACAGAGCCTTTATTTTTGCAAGACAAAAAAGTAAAGATTTTTGTATGGATAGAACATTGAAATGCTGCATGAAGCAATTTTACCAGATTTATACCATCTATTCCAAATAAAACATAGGATACATACACAATGTATCTTTCACATTAAAAATTGAAGCCTTATGGATTCTAATCGTTGTGAGGATTGATTTCGAACGGGCTTCCATCTCCGCCGTGTGTGTGCTTCCTGGCATTAAAATCAAGCCTTTACTCGAAAAATAAAAATTTAGGACAACAGAACGCACATAAAATGACGACATACGGATGCACATACGTACGTGTCCTGCATTTGCATATTTTCCGTTAAATTATACTGTCGATGGATAGTTATACATAATGGAAAACGTTCCAGAAAATGATAAATTGACGGTGTTTTACGATTTCTTCGTAGATCACTGGTTGGAAAATAACAGCATAGTAAGAGAAATGATCTTGACAGATGGAACAACAGACTGAACCAAATCCCAATAATTTTGAACTCGTAAAGATTTTGAACAAGAAAGCAGAATATATGGACTATGTTTACAATAGGTAATACTTAAACTTGGAAGACAAAAGAAGAAAAAACAAGTACGTAAGACACGCTTGCGGAATTTAAAAATACAGACCATTTAGGAAAATGTTTGTGCACTTTATCCTATACACGAAAACTTGATTAACTATATACTACTCGACTATGCATATATGTAAATATTGTAAATACTAATCTAAAATGTCAAAAACAAAAAATGTAAAACAAAATATGACAGGAATCAGCTTTGCTGTTTCGCTACTTTTAACCACACCAGAATAACATAAAATCCTTTGTTATCTGGCAGTCCTAATCCTGAATAAAGCGTGAAGGAAAGTTATCATTGAAATTCATTATTCCATAGAATAATATTAATTGCTAGTGATTTAATCAAGATAATTTATCACTGTAAAACACAAAAAGTTTAAAAATCAATGTACTAATAATGACACATTGACGTTAGGGGAACCAAGCGTATTATAAGATTTTGTGTTTTTATAATGACTCTTGGGTGTAGGTCTCGTAATTAATCGTAATAACTAACGAGCTGTAACACTGGGTGTAAATGGTACTATTATTTTTGTTGACACTTTTCTCGGGTGCTAGTAGGCCGAGCACAAGTTACCCGACACCAATATAATTATAGTCATTAATTACTGTGCAATTTGAATAGCCCGCTTAAAGTTGTAATTTCTCAATAAAGATCTGTTAATTAGTTCTTGAATTGTGAAACACTCAACGGTAGTATTTCTATATATTATTTCAATCCCCGTCAACCATTTGCATCAAATGCAAAAAATTGTTCGTAACAGTAATAGAGAACAGTCGTTAATTTAGTTTCAATTAGAAACAAACAATTAATTAAACCCAATACTTTTAATAATACTGTGATTAGTGGTTGCGCAAAAAAGTAAATATTTCATACATGAACGTGCGAAGTTAATAAATGCGTCAGTACATTTAATTAATAACATAATTACAGTCACTAATTGTTGTGAAATTTGAGTAAAGTGCATTTCACGAATAATTAGACCTCTATAATATGGCTGCCATTCCACTATGAACAACATCCAATTATAAAATAACTAAAATGCTATAAGCGTAACATTGTAATGAAAGGGATATTTCAGTTGGCTACTCTGAACCGCATTTTCCATCCTTTCCTACAACATTATAATAGCAAAAGACAAATATAATAAAGACGACGTTCAAACATCTTAAAATATTATTTGCCAACTCAGTAGCGTATCACGCGGAGAGGTAACTTAGGTTAGTAAAATTGAAAATTTTTCAATTAAATTAATTATTGTAAGAAATAAACATCGTTAAAATAAAAGAATGTTCCAAACAAATATCATTATTGTTAAGAATTTCAGAAAATTTACCATTACTAATTCGTAATTAATGTTGAAACTGCAAATTATTTTATTAGCATAGTGTGAATTAGAAATCATTAATGACCACTTGCTTTGCTTATAAATGTGGCATCAATTTTCCATTTTGCCAATATACTGTAAACAATAATTTGTAACGGTTGTAGTGATTGTGTAGTTTTTATACTAAAATGGAAGAAAGTTTTGTTTTAACTGAATAATTATTAATAAAAAAATTATTTACTACATAATTTGTATTAAAATAGTATATAATAATAATACTAGGTGAGCGTGGTGAAGGCGAATTTATTAATTCAAACAAGTTTTTCACTTTTTTTTATTTGACAAAAGGTACTACGCCAATGAGTGCTCCCGTGACAAATTTAAATGGCGGCCATATTGCAGAGGTCTAATTACTCGTGAAATGCACTATAGCATTAACGAACTGCTCAAATTTGTAATTTCGCAGTAAAGATTTCCTAAATAGTTTTTGAGTAATGAAGTTCTCAACGGTAGTATTTTCATGTATTATGTCAATCTTCAGTCTTGTTTGGTATTAGAGCTGGAACGATTACAGGTAAAAAGTAATCGATTAACAATTACAATTACTTTGCTCAAATAGTAATTGATTACCGGTTACTGATTACCCTTCAAAATTGTAATCGATTACGGATTGCTTTTGTAATCGCAATACCGATTACAAAAACTATTACTCTATTGGGTACTTGGGGACTGTTATGTTTTCATCTAATTCTAAGTCACACCAGGTAACTTGCGCTAAATCTGATGTCATACCCGTGACCTTTGAGATAAACTTTCTTCATATAACAATTTAGCCTCTTTAACATATTACAGACAGATCAGAGAACGAGTCATGACCACTTAATGATAACGCCCACGAGATGTGCACGAACTCTGCAAGCACTGTTTAACGTTATTTGCATTTATTTTTTCCGAATACTTTCTCTGTCTAACACTGGCCCTACTCGCGCAACTAAAAGAACCACCACCCCCACCTGTCATGTCTCGTTCTCTGTACATCCACTGTGCGTATTGGACTACGTACCAATATCTGCGTTTTTTGAAGATAAACTTGTATGGTTATGGTCTGATCTGATCACCTATACATTTATAATACAGTATAGTTTTAAAACACAATCTTACAGCTAATTTATCTACGACAGCAGGAGTAAAAATTTGACAGGTAGTGGATTTAATGCGAAAGAGGCCAAATTGTGACTTGGTTGGGTAGAAATCATACGCCAGTCCACTGAAAGCTTCGCAGTTAGCAAAATGGCAAATTAGTAGGAAATTTTAAATTTTGGAAAATGTGAATAATGCGATATAGTCGGATGTGGTGATACGTGGTTTGTTCCATATAAATTCCGGATTGTTACGCATGCGTAATACGAAAAAGGTACCTACAATTTTTCATAGAAGTGTAGCTACCTAGTTTAAACGTTTATTTTTTTTGTATTACGCATGCGTAACATTCGGAGTTCATCTGGAACAAACCTATTGCTTGATATCAAGTATGCTATAGTATCCAACATAAATAGAAAATTCAAAATACACTTACACAAAGTAATCGTGATTTACACAAAGTAATCGCATATATACAAAATAATCGTACTTTTTTAGGAGTGCGGTAATCATGATTACAAATTCGAAAACGATTACAAATTAAATTGTAATCGATTACTGGTTACTCTCTAAAAAAGTAATCGCCCACGATTACTGATTACAGCAAATGTAATCGACTACTGCAATTGCTTACTTTTTTAGCTGCAATCGTCCCAGCTCTGTTTGGTATTTATATAAAACTAATCACAATCGCGCATTACTTATCTAATGAAGCATTTGTATTTACTAAACTGCATTTTTCTTATGTTAATACCACTGAACCAAATGGGAGCGTTAATAACACATATAGTAACTTAGGTTATAATATGTCTATACTAAATCTCTATATACATTTACATAAATATTTCCAGATCTAATGTGTGACTCTGCTATTTTGTAAAATTAAAAATTAATTTAAAAACGCATTTTTCTAATATTTAAAATTTAAAATATCTACTATAAAATATATTTGAAAAGTAATACTGTCACATAAAAACACCCCTGAACTAGTACGCGTAGCATCTGCACTCGACAGGTTAATTGAATCTACCTGAATGTGAGTAAAGCAGTAATAAAACGCGATGAAAGTGTTATTTTCACTTTGGAGTTCTCCTTTTCTATCAAAGCGATAGAAGTTAAAAACCCCAAAAGCCCACTCCGTGATACGCCTATATGAACATCTAGTATCTATTTACTATTAGACAATTGGTTTAATTGTCATCAGTAGCATCGTAACAACCGTGCTTGCTACAAAACCGAACGTTCTAATTGGGTGCCAAAGCATGTTAAATTTGGTGATAATTTAATAGTGACATTTTTAAATAACTGTACGTCTACTACAATAGGTCTTCACGGATTAATTGGCTAAACCACTCAATAAATTAATATTAGAGTTTTCACCCTCTTGATAGCCATTATCTGGACGCTCACTATTATAAAAGATAATTAAACCGAAGCTCAATGAGGATTTATTGATTTGTAAAGTTACATACAGATTCCCGGAAATATTTCTCACGTTCGAACTCGACTATAATTGATCAAATTTTCATAAATTTCTCTGTTGTGTTTTAGATAGCGAGATATCTGACCACAGATGCTGCTTGAATTAAATATATTTTTATCACAAAAATATTGCGTTAACCGTAAATATGTTTTTAAAAGGAACTTTTGTACGTCTAACGTTGAGCGTTTTGAGAATGCTCTTGAAACCGAGTATTGGACTGCAGTAGAAAGCCATAATGATTTTAAAGATGCTTTTAATACATTTTATGCTGCATTATTTCGAGGTCAGTTTTCCTAAACGTAAAATCAGTGTTAAAAATGGAGATAAAAGAAAAAATTCTTATAATGCTTTATTTTTAGTTTATCTACAAACCAAAATAAAACACCGACAGCTAGTTAAAAAAACCAAAAGGAATTACTATCAAATGTCTGGTGCCAAGAATAATACTCGTGCATTATGGAATACCGTTCATGAACTAACAAACAGATCTGGCAGTAATAACATGATTAACTATAAATTAAAAGTTAAAGGTCAAGTGGTAGATGACTTGAATATTATTGCATCCGAATTTAATAAATATTTTGTCGAATCTCCTCTTGAGATTGTTAAAAAAATAAATACTTACATGCGCACCTTCCGAGTATAAAGAAATGTATATTGGGTGTACATTGTTTTTGCATCCTTGTAGTGAAATTGAACTATTTAACTTGCTTAATTCAAAATTAAAAAATAAACGTTCAGCAGGTTCTGATGAGATACCGATATTTATTGTTAAAAGGAGCCTTTGTTTTATATTGCGCCCATTAACTTATCTGGTTAATTTGTCCTTTATGATGGGTAATTTTCCGGAGAGATTAAAAACTGGAAAGGTGGTGTCTATTTACAAAAAGGGCGACCCCTCCTCATTTGTCAACTATAGACCCATAACAGTATCTGAAAGTCTATCAAAAGTTTTTGAATATGCTTTCTTAGATCGACTTACAAAGATTGTTGAAGACTAACAAATACGGTTTCCGGAAAGATAAATCAACTTCCACAGCTTTGTATAATTTTTATAACACACTTATGCAATATACAGAAGCAGGTGAATGCCCTGCAGGAATTTTTTGCGATTTTGCGATTCGACTGTGTCAATCATTCTAAACTTATAAAAATTTTGGACGACTATGGGGTGTTTGTCTCCTGCTTAAATTCAAATACTACTAACGTGCCAAATAGCATTTCTGAAAAATTGGCGGTCATGATGGGGGTCTCTCAAGGATCTGTCCTGGGCCCGGTATTATTTATTTTATATATTAATCAAATAAGTAAAGTGATCCGTGGTGAGCATGTCTTGTACGCTGATGACATATCTCTATTAGTTTCAGATTCGGACAATACCCTACTCGACCGTACTTAAATACGGAAAAGACTTTGCTTACACAGTTCCATAACCCTCAAAAGAAAACCAGTAGGTTAAATATCTTTGTTAATGGCAATTTCATGTCGGGTAGCTCTTCATGCCCTAAATTTCTTCGAATTTATCTTGATAGTTCTCTATCATTCCATCTACATTGTGACAGGTTGGCTTCTAAATTAAATACTTTATCATACGCTTTTAGGCATCTTCAAAACGGTTTGGATACAAAACAACTAATATCTATTCACCACGCGCAAATTGACAGTCGTTTACGTTATGCTATATGTCTGTGGGGCAACTCTTCTTATGTCAAATCAGTTTTTATAGCCACAAATGGATTGTACGATTAATGGCAAACGCTTGTAGTACATAATCCTGTCGAAATATTTTCAAAAATTTTCGCATATTAACATTAGTCGCACACAAACACACACACACACACGCGACGCACACACACACACACACACACACACACACACAACACACACAAATATATATATATATATATATATATATATATATATATATATATATATATATATATATATATATATATATATATATATATATATATATATATACAGGGTGTTGCGCAAGAGTTTTGATTAAAAGTAATGGCGGATACAGTTATGTTAAAATCTGAAATTACAAGCTGTAGGTTTTGGATAACGCTGAGTTCAAATATAATATTGTCCTGAATGTGGCACTTGCGTTATACCGGAAGTAGACGTCAGCTTTGTTATTTTAAATGGAACTTAATATTTTTTATTTTATTTTCCAATTCTACATGAAATTCTAGATAAAATTTGTGCACAATGTCCTATACCAAAAATGAAGTATTTTCGATTTTTTTTTAAATTTTGAAAAAATCCTAGTCCACATTGAATAACGATATCTCCATTAATAACGAAGCTAGTGACGTGAAATTATAACCAATAAACAACAAACGCTTGCTCGTTAACTCCATATATCCGTCCCATTGATATTTCATACAGAGTATTTAAACTTAGCCGCCAACATGCACAATTTAAATCATTTATAAGTTGCTTACTTTAAATAGAACACCCTGTATTTTAGCTGTATTTTTTTAAGCCAATTCGTTTGGTATCAGTATTCCCTATACCTAAATCCAACCACTTTTGAGATATTTCATTATCTTAATTAAAACATAACAACACTTAATTATTTCAACATTAGTAAAGGGTAGGCCATGATTTCTATTATTTAAGGTGATATTTTGTTATTTTTTCATAAGTAATTAATTCTGAAAAGTAACCAATAGCCTGAAAGGATTATTAATTGTGGATATCATTAAAAACCTTGACTAGGTATTTTGTATTAATTTAATTAGATTCAAAATTCAAAAAATTAGGTTCAAAATTAGCACCATCTACTTCTAAACATTTATGAATCCTTTTCATTAAGTTATGGCTTGTAATTCTGGAAATATAGTCGGGTGTTAGAGAATTAAAAGCAAGTGAGACTCTCTGCATCATATCTTCCTTTGTCGTGACAGGTTTGGAAAATACCTGATTTTTAATGTAACCCCAAATACCAAAATCTAGAGGAGCCAAATCAGGAGAGCGAGCTGGCCAACGAAACGGACCCTGATTGGCAATCCATCTATCATCAAACTTGTCGTAAAGATACTGAGCAACAGGCCCAAAGTTATGAGGCTATTGGTTACTTTTCAGAATTAATAACTTATGAAAAAATAACAAAATATCACCTTAAATAATGGAAATCATGGTCTACCCTTTACTAATGTTGAAATAATTAAGTGTTATTAAGTTTTAACTAAGATAATGAAATATTTCAAAAGTGGTTGGATTTAGGTATAGGGAATACTGATACCAAACGAATTGGCTTAAAAAAATACAGCGGAAAATGTAATAAAATACGGGGTGTTCTATTTAAGGTAAGCAACTTATAAATGATTTAAATTGTGCATGTTGGCGGCTAAGTTTAAAACACCCTGTATGAAATATCAATGATATGGGTATATGGAGTTAACGGGCAAGCATTTGTTGTTTATTGGTTACAATTTCACGTCACTAGCTTCGTTATTAATAAAGATATCGTTATTCAATGTGGACTATAATTTTTTCAAAATTTAAAAAAAAATCTAAATATCTCGAAAATACTTCATTTTTGGTATAGGACATTGTGCACAAATTTTATCTAGAATTTTATGTAGAATTCGAAAATGAAATAAAAAATATTAGGTTCCATTTGAAATAACAAAGTTGACGTCTACTTCCGGCATAACAGGAAGTGCCAAATTCAGGACAATATTATATTTGAACTCAGCGTCATCCAAAACCTAGAGCTTCGTAATTTCAGATTTTTAACACAACTGTATCCGCCATTACTTTTAATCAAAACTTTTCGCACACCCTGTAATTATATATATATATATATATATATATATATATATATTATATATATATATCAGTTAGTGAATTTCACTTTATAGAACTCATTAAATAAGACAAATGTTTTAAAATGTGATACGCACTTGTTAATTGAAAGGGTTCGATTAAACTGATTTTATCAGTTATTATAAACGATAAAGATAAAAGAGATAAGAACATAATTTTTCGTAACATAGTAATTTTCGTTATTCGAATCATATCGTTCAATGAAAATCTATTTTGTACGATTTTGCAATTTTTTGACAAATCCATAAATTTTGGACAGTTTTACGTAAAAATGTCGTCTTTGCGTAAGTCGATATCGGCAACGGTTTTTGTGTAAAATGAGTTTGAAAATTATCATTATTTGATAAAATTACTGTTATTCACTTCGGAATCAATTCAGAAACGTTCCTATTACGCAAAGACGACATTTTTTACATAAAACTGTCCAAAATTTATAAATTTGTTAAAAAAAATTGCGAAAAGGTCGTACAAAATTTTTTAGGGACCTGATACCCTTTCCATCCCCCTGAAAAGGACGCCTATGATTCGAATAACGAAAAATGGCCTAGCTCATATTACTCGGCGTGAAAAGTTATGTATGTTCCTTAATTTCATCTCTTTATCTTTTATCGCTTTTGAAATAATTGAATAAAATCAGTTTCATTCGAACCCTTTCAAGGGCCTGTAACTTTTAAGGGTGCGTTTTAGGCATATTTATATGAACATTTTGTCTTATTTTAATGAGTTCTACATGCAGTAGAAATTGGAACCCTATTTCAGAAACACTGTATATATATATATATATATATATATATATATATAAGATATTTTTTAAACTTGTATAAACGTAATAATTCGACGTTTGAACTTTCCTTTGTCAAGAATTTATTTGTCAAATAAATTCTTGACAAAGGAACAAAGGACGTTCCCGAAACGTTGAATTAATTTTACGTTTATTTCACAAGTTTTAAAGAAAAATTGTCTTATTTAAACATGAATACTTGTGGAAATCTAAATAGAAACTATATATATATATATATATATATATATATATATATATATATATATATATATATATATATATATATATATATATATATTGAGGTATGCTTGTATGTTTTTAAACCCAAGAAAGAATACACCTGCAGTAAAGATATTCATTGCTTCATTACTACGTATAACAATAAGTGTTACGTTCCTTTTGCAAGATGTAATTCCACTCTTAAGAGTGCCTAGTGTAATGGGACTTAAAATTTTGTTTTTTTGTTTTGTTTGCCTGATAGCATGAAAACCAGACAAAATGAAAAATGTTTTAAACACTCATTATGATGTTTATTAATTGAACATACATTTTATAATTTAGATGAATTCTTCAGATACACCGACACTATCTAGCAACAGTTTCTGTAATTTATATTTGTTTTTATTATTTTTTTTTATGCCTGAGGTATATACTTGTTTGTAGTATTATCGTTGTTTTGTTACTTATGTTTATTTACACTTTACATATTATTTGTATGCCTGACAATGGCTGTAACTGTTTCTTGATCCTTGTCAATAAACTACATTATTAGTATTTATTATTATTTGTAATAATTGAATTTGTTTTCTTTATGACAAAAAAATTATTTACGCGTTTTTACATTAGACTGTTATTTTCAGTTGATGACGCAGTATGACAATATAAATTAAATGTACATGCGTGGGAACACACGCACGCACGCATTTCCGTTGAAATATATTTCATTTTGTTACGACTTTATAAGGAATTTATTTTTGTTGTTTTGTAAAATTTGAAATAAATATAAGAACGCATTCTGCTAATTTATTTGTAATAATATAATACGTCTTACAATTTACAATAATACTGTAATGAAAAACACAGTAATTAAGTATATTTGAAAAGTGATCCTGTCAGATACACTGCGCCCGACAAAAGTTTAATTGAATTTACCTGAATATGAGTAAAGTAGGAATAATAATATGCGATGAAAGTGTTATTTTCATTTTGAAATTTTTTTTCTATCAAGTAGCTAGAAATGTATACTCCCTAACCCCCTCAGCCGTGAAACACCTATGAACATCTGGTATAAATTGATTGTTAACCAAATTTGTTTAATTTTCATTGGAGTAATACTAAATAAAAATAATAATAAAGTATTGTAACAAATGATTTTAGAGCTTGCTATAAAAAGCAAACGTTCTAATCACCAATTACATGAATATATTAAATTTGGCGATAATTGGCCAATAGCATTTTTTAATAATCGTAAGTTGACTGCTATACATGTTGAGGGATTACTTGGCTAAACCACTTAACAAATTAATATTCCAGCTTTCACATTCTTGCCTCTTTACTATTTATTATAAAGAAAAGTAATTAAGTCCGAGTGTAATAATGATTTACTGATTTGTAAAGTTACGTACATATTCCCGGAAATATTTGTAATAATTGAATTTTTTATGATGTAAACAAGGATAAAAGTATTACATACGCATTTTGATAATGAAATGCTATTTTCAGTTGATGACGCAAGTATGACAATATCATAAATTAAATGTACCAGTAAAGATTGCTTAAACAATGTACATACGTACGGACACACGTACGCACTCATTTCCGTTGAAATATTGAATTTCATATTGTTGCGAATTTATAATGAATTTATATATGAAGAGTTTTTAAAAATGATTTACATTCCAAAAGAAACTAGTGTGCATTTACCGGTAAAATACAATTTCAAGCAATACAAGATGAAATAACCTGCATTTCGTATTTAAAAATGTGACTCAGAAATTTTCGGAAAAACAGAACGTACAGAATTATTGTCATTGTGATATTTAAAGCTCATTTCTTTTCCAAAATTTCGTTGCTCATTGAAAAATTAGAATGTATTCTATAATCTCGTTAAAATTTTCGTTTAGATATCGTGTTTCATAACAAATAAATAGGCTTTATTATAATTAAGTTAGCCGCGTGAAGGTAATGCATCAAATGTAAAAAATTAAACTGGATAAATGTTCGTAACAGTAATAGAGAACAGTCGTTAATTTAGTTTCAATTAGAAACAAACAATTCATTAAACCCAATGCTTTTAATAATATTGTGATTAGTGGTTGCGTAAACAAAGTTATATTCCATACTTGAATGTGTGAAGTTAATAAATGTGTCAGTACATTTAATTAATAACATAATTATAGTCATTAATTGTTGTACAGTTTGAGTAGCATTAACTAACTGCTTAAATTCGTAATTTCCCAGTAAAGATTTCCTAAATAGTTTTTGTGTAATGAAGTGTTCAACGGTAGTATTTTTATATATTATCTCAATCTTCAGTCTTGCTTGGTATTTATATAAAATAATCACATTAGCGCATTATATATCTTATGAAGCATTTGTATTCAGTGTAGGTACTGCATTTTTCTTACGCTAGATGTAATTAATTTATCAACCCTTAAACGGTATATGTTAGAAATAATGAATATTTAAATAAAGTAAATTATGATAATTAAACTAAAATTGAATCGTAAATTTTGTTTAGTGTCAACAAATTGTACAAACGGGAGCGTGATTTAAAAATGCTACATAAAGGGTTTATAGTCTTTTGTACATAAACTAGCGATTTCTTTGTGATCAAAGGAAGATAAAATTCAGCTGAATAGTTAGGCAGGACCTTCAAAGGATATATAGTAACCTACATGCTGCCTATATCGATCGCTGTAGGGCGTGGTGTGGTCCTATGTGATTGCCCTATATATTCAAATCAATCAAATTTGAAATATGGCCATTGACTCTAACGGAAATAGGTAATGTTTCAAAAATAAAAAAAAAATTGGCTATGTACACAAATGTTACTATACTTGTTCCGACGCAACATTCGAAATTGGCGAACGCAAAAAGGTAGGTGTGTTATGAACAACACGCGATTTTATTATTTGTTAACAACTTCAAAAACTTTTTATTAACATTAAATAAATCGGTGCCAGTAAATATGTATTTATCGTAAAATTACAAAAAAAAAAATCTTACCGGAACACACAACAGACTGATCCATAATAAAGAATTTTTTGGTTATCTCTTTGAGAAATTAAAGCACAGTCGATCTCCATAGCTGAATCACTGACATTACAATGGACACAATTTAAAAATGTTACGAATACAGGCGATCACTTATACATTTTTACTTTAACGTCGTGTATTTTAAAGCCTCACCCCGCATTATATTTTTTGCGAGATCGGCGGCTAACAAACTCGCTGGTGTGATAACGGGCGTCTCGGCGCTCATTTCGTTGCGCCCTCGGCCGATTTCAGTAAGAAGTAAGATCGGACGCCGTCGTCATTAACTGCAGAATTAGAATTTACTTTTTATTGTAACATTTCGCTGCTGTACGTCTTAAACCAAACATCCGTTTCTATTAAGATGACACTATGTAGCTTCTACTAAAAATAAAACACTTCTTAAAGCCACTAAATAAACTTAATTTATTAGTTTCTCTGTGCGCACTATATTTCCAATAAAAAAAACTTGCTGGAATCTAAATTTAAGTAACTAGCAATTAAACTTACCAGTCTTGCTGAAGCAGCATGTTGTCAAAAGGAAAAAATTTGAACACTTTCACTCATTCACTATATTATATGTCAGTCTCAAAAGTTATATCATTAATATGTTTCTTGATGTGTTATATTGAAACGTGTAAGTTAGAGCTGCGTTACGTATGCTCACTATAGAAAAAGAAAATGACCTCCTATAATGAGCAGAGACTAAAATACACATGGAAGGTTCCAACTAGGAACAGGGAAAATATTACACGTTTGAAAACGTTCAGCTCCTTTCTGAATAGTGACAGCTTCTCAAGATGTTTTGTGTGTTGTCTATCGTTATAACACTAACAATTTTCTTTACAAAGTTTCTCATTTGGAAAGTAAACATTTTATTAATTCAACAAAATCTGTGTTAGTTTCTGTAAAAGCATTTAAACCAAAAATATTACTTTACAAGAAATACAAAAAATAGTTAATGTAGACAGTTTAAACGAAAATAATTATTTTAGATGGCGGATTTGGGTGAGCACGGATAATTATAATTAACACATTGTTTAAAACACAGATAATTTGTTAATGGTAAAATTATAGACAAATCATGGAGTGCATAACTAGTTAGAAAATCAATCACGCTTCCGTATAAACTACCACAAAATTGCAAAACAAATTAGCTGGCGTGTAAACTATCACACAACTCGTCAGTTTGAAATTCTTCGGTAAATTAATTATAATACCTAATATCGATCGCTACAATCTGATCAGCAAATTTATACACTTTAGTAGTAAATAATAAAAATGATTACAAATTTCTTATTATCCAAGTACAAATCATTTCTATTCTTAAAATAAATAAAGTAATTAATTTAAACTTTCACCATTGTTGCACATAATAAAATACTTGTCTTTTTTGGGTTTTTTAATGGTGTATGTTATTTTATTAAAGTAACACAGTGTGAATACATGCTAGAAATATTTTTTTCCATAAGCAAATGGTAAAATACTCATACTTTAAATTAATGGACAGCTGTAGGGGAGACCGGGACTCGTTGAAACATTTTTTTTCTTTTTTACACAACATTCTGGATTATGTGGATAGGTAAAATTTTTATAGTACTTACAGTAAATTAGCTCCAGGGTTACTAAAACTGATACAATTTTTTAAATAAACAGTGTATTTTTGACAAGAAAATAGGGAAAATCAAAAACTCACATTGTTTCAAAGTGCCCCAGGCTACCGGGTAGGTTGAAACATAGCCTGGGGTACATTGAAACAAGCGGTATTTAAGGCGGAGAACTCTTGAGACTACTAGATTAAGTCGAAACACACCTTTATTTATCAAAAACAAATACAACTTATGTTTTACAGTGAACAGAAAACTTATTATTCCTTAGGTACATACACCTAACAGTTGGTGTAGCATACAAAGCAATAATATGAGACTATCGTATGTCTAAAACGAATTTCAAATTTAAAATAAGACTGCTGTCTTTTTGTTTGGCCAAATAAAGTAGGCTTTGGTAAAGTCATTTTGACATTTTCATTTTCAATAAATCATAGGTCCGGTACAATTGGAAAAACAAAGGCATCTCTGACTTTTTCACTTTTTCGTAAAAATGAAACTTCAGGTCCATCTTCTAATTTACACAAAACCTTAGCTACATAATAAACAAATTTATTATGTCCTGATGCCTCGAACTTAACAAGTATAAAATCGTTCACCTCATAATGACTGTTTAATTCTTCTAAAGTTGACTCATCTTCTTCTACTTGAGGCCAATCTGCTTCCTCCTCACTTTCCAACACCATATCCACACTGGAATCGCTTACATCATCTTCTCCTTCATCTAGCTTCTTATTGGCTCTTATTTTCACTGACTGTGGCTTCTTGTTTTTTCACTTTCTTTTTGACTTTTGCTTGAACGCCTATGTTTTCGCTTTCATCTTCTTCAAAAACCTTTCTCTTCACATCATTTTTTAATTTCAAGTGTGACTTCATTTTTCTATTCTCAATTTCTAGTTTTTCCGGGGTGTCGGTTGCTATAATGCTTCTGGCTTTTCTTCTTAATTCTTGTCTTCCACCTTTACAGGGACCAGCTTTCGGAAACCCCCGAATATGTTCAGACGATACAAACTCTATGATGTCATTTCTTCCGCTGCTTGCTTCTGCGTCTTTTTCATAGCTTGTTGATGCGTTTTTTTCATTGCTTGGTGTTACGTCTTTTTTATTGCTTGTTTTTGAGTCTTTTTCATTGCCTACTGGTGCGCCTTCCTTACTCCTTGCTTGGCCATCATTTTCACTGCGAGGTGCATCTATTTCACTGCCTATCATTGCTTCCCTTTCATCACTCATTGTTATGCTACTATCATTTTTGTCAGCTGGTTCCGGCCTGTTAGTTACCTCACTTATTTTATAGTCATCTTCGGGAAAAATATCTCTATCAAAAGGATAGATTCCGGTTTTTTTAAACCCATTTATGATATTAGACGGAGACATTGCACGTTGATGAGCTATGCGTACACATCCAGCGATGTCATATATTGTTATTGGCACTCCTGGTCTTTGCAACATAATAGAATTGATGGCTGAATTATAATAAGCCTTAAAAGGAAAAAATACAGTGACATCTAATGGCTGCAGCTTATTTGATGTATGCGGAGGCAAAGTGACAACTGTCACACCGTTTTGTTTCGCAATATCTAATGCATCAATACAAAGGTGACTTTCATGGTTGTCGTATATCAAAATAGCTGGATTTTCCTTTGAAGCTCCGCTAAATTTTACAAAATGTTCCATAACTATCGAAAACAGTTCTGAGGTCATCCATCCCGACCATCACCGGCGGAAGGCTGTTTCCTGAGGCAATTATTATACAGCATGTAGTGACGAGCGTTCCGCGCTCACCGCTCGTTAATTGTGCCACTTGCTTCATGCCGGGTTCCATCTACATTAGTTCGTCTTAAAACCATCTCAAGATTATCAAAAAATCTGGAAACGTTGCTTTTCGTGAACTATGTGGCCTTTGAAAGACTGCACCCTTCTGGTTTTCTTTAACTTATTGTGCTATGTCGCTTCATAAATCCTGACAGCCAGTCCTCCCCAGCCATTTTGTTTTTCAGCCAATTTTCGGAAACAGTCAAATTATTTCTGCTTGCCAACTGATATGCAAGCTTTCTGCATTCAGTTGTATTAAATATTCAGCCAAAATTTGTTCTTCATTTTCAGAGAAAATGTTCCTGTTGTTGTACTTTGGCTTGAATTTTAAGTCTGGGTTAGAATCAGACCTTTTTATGTACCGAAATAATGTTGTATAATTCACGTTTTTAATTATTGCTGCACGTCTTATACAGTAATTGCCTCGTTTCACAAGCAAGACTGCTTCTCTCATATCCTCTTCATTAAAGATACCTCGTTCAGTTTTTCTCTTTCTATTACGCACCATTTTTTATTCTGCAATTTAAACAATAAATATCAATGGGTACCTATTTAATATAATTTTAGGATTGTTTTGCACCTTGAAACAGTGTTTCAAGGTGCCCCGAAAAGTGTTTCAAGGTACCCATACCAAAATTGCCTAAATAATTACCTATCTGGTGTAAAAATCTAACCTCACTAAAGCTAACGCTATAAACAAACCACAAAACAATAGGCTTTTATTAGGGCAATATATAAAAATTAATGCGTTTGACACTAACAATGCACTTTAAACAATTTAAAAGCATAGAACTTTTAAATAACTTACCGATTTTCAACGAAAATTGAATAATGTTCTGTAGTAGCACGGGATCACATTCACATGAACTTAAGTTACTTATAACAGTGTCGCCAACATTGAACCATAGGGTAAGGTAAATAAATTTGAATATTTAGCGCCAAAAGCCGCCTGTTTCATGGTGCCCCATGTTTCAACGAGCCCGGGTCTCCCCTATAGTACTTGCTTATAAACTTTATTTGCTCATTTTTATATGTCGCAAATGATACGTACTGTAGTATTACATAGCTACATATTTACAATTTCATCTGCTACTAACTACCTTATTCCCTCGTCTCCTATTATTCGTTTTCTTCTTTTCCATTTTTCTTCCATCCACTTAGCCCCCCTCTCCTTCTCCACCAGTATTTCTTCTACCTTCCTGTCATCTTACCGTAACTCCCTGTCTTGTTTCATAATTTTTTTCCGAAGAACAAAGGCCCCAGAATATCTTAGCAGACGGCTTAACTGCTATTTCGAGTGATGACAGGCGCCTGTCAATTTTTCATATTAATATTTAAAACAGTTATCTGTGATGAAGACTACGACCTCATCTGTGTTAGTGAACACTGTGGTATCAATCGTGAACATCTGGAGTCTCTCAAATTGGGATCATGGTCAGTAAATTCCTTTTATTGCAGATCTGGCACTATACATGGTGGTGTTTTAATTTTGTGTAAATCTGGTTCAACAGCTGCACCTTTAAAATATAGTGCGTTCGTGACGTAGGGTATAAATTCAATTAAAATTCGAGTGGGATTTTAGGAAGAAACCGCTCAGACCGGTCGTTTTTATTTTCAATTTAGAATTTTTTTACGTAAAATTGAAATATATGGGGTGTGTCAAGAAAAAGATATGGTACGTCATCGGCGTTCTTTTTTAAATATCAATCCCCTTTTTTTATTGCAGGATTAAAAAGGGTACATCTTTATACGTCCGACAAGGTAAATGTGGACGATGGTTACATAAGGAAATATTGAATACAAATTATCGTAGACATTAAAAATGAGAAAATTTTATTGTCAATGTAAGAAAACGTTAAATTGTACATTTTGTTAAAATTGCACGTTAGCAACTTTTGATTAGTTTCTTGATAGGCGACAGCATTGTTATCGTGAGTTTATCTAGTAAGTACTTTACCGTTATTTTGTGAAGTATGAGGAAATTAAGCGAACGTGAAAGAATTGAAATCCTATGCATGCTTGGTTTCGGAGATAGATCGCGCACTCAATCAGAAATGGTTGCGTTGTTTGATGCTACTCACCCTGATAGACCGTCCATTACCCAAACCTTGGTAAGCAGAATTGAGGCGAAATTTCGGGAATTTGGACATGTTCGGGATATGAGAAAATCTTGTCGCAAGTCGATAAGTGAAGGAGATAAGGTGAACATTGTGTTAGCAGTGCAAGATAATTCTAACACCACCATTACAAACATAGTTAATATATTGTGTGACGCGATCTACTGTGCAGAAAGTGTTGCAAAGAGAGAAGTTCAATGCCTACAATATATGATTACTTCACAAGCTGTCGGAAGATCATTTTGATCTTTGAAATGAATTTTGTGAACAAATGCAGCAATTATGTTATGCTAACGCTATTTTTGTAAAAAGAATATTTTTTTCCGACGAAGCAACATTTGCTTTAAACTGTCTTGTAAACTGAAAATTCTCATTCGTTCACGGAATATCACACACGAAATCCTCAAAAATTTAAAATTTGGTGCGGCATAGCTGACGGAAGAGTTATAGGTCCTTACTTCTTCGAGGATACTCTCGTTGGTGCGAGATATTTAAACTGTCTTCAAAATGACCTCATCCCCGCTATAATAACGTTGTATCCAGATTCAGATGAGCCCAATAAGCACCACCGTGACCTCTTTTTTCAACAGGATGGAGCGCCGCTACACTACCCTTTACCTGGTCGTGCTTATTTGGGTAAAGTTTTTCCAAATCGTTGGATAGGTAGAAAAGGGATAATTGAGTGGCAAGCCAGATCGCCAGATTTAAATCCCCTAGATTATTTCTGGTAGGTATACTTAAAGAGTAAAGTATACGCGACGCGACCGGCCAATCTAGAAGATTTAAAAGCACCAATTCGCCAAGAAATTTGAAACATTACCACAGATGTCATCGACAACGTTCAAAAATCATTTGTTAATCGCCTTGGCTATTGTCAGGTTGTTAACGGTGATCAATTCGAACATTTAATTTAAATTAGTGGAATGATTTTACAACTAAATTAGGCCTAACCCCAAAAAATAGTCTGTGTTTCAAAATATATTTTATTAAAAAATCATTTGAATATTTCTTATTAGAAATAATACATGGTATCCATTTAGGTACGATTTTTTCTTCAAAATGACCACATATTTTTATATCGAAAGAATGGCGGAGGTGAGGTTAATTAAAATTTGAAATAACATACAGGGTGTCCTATTTGAAAAAAGTCTCAGTCTTTCTACTACACTTAAAAATGTTGTTCTCCTATTACATCAAATAAGGGAGGTATCGCCCGCCGACGCAAGTTTGGGACACCCTGTATTAACATCATCCATATGTACCTTGTCGTACGTAAAAAGATGTACCCTTTCTAATTCCCGCAATTAAAAAGTAGGGGTTGACATAAAAATAATATGTCGATGATGTATCTTCTTCTGGACACACCGTGTATATTTCACTTTTACCTAAAAAAAATCTAAATTGAAAATAAAAATCGACGGGTCCGAGTGTTTTGTGGTTCCGATGTATACTTTTCCACATGAACAAGATAACTTATACACTCCGGAAGATGATAAAGGGTTTGACGCATCTTTAGATGATCTTAAATGTTCTTCAATTTTTCTTGTAGGTTTAAAGATAGTCCTAATGCCATATTTAATTAGGATTTTTTCAATTCTATTTGTAACATTAGCTATAAAAGGAAGAAAAGCAGTACCAACATTAAGAACTGGTTTTTCTTTAAGGTTACGTCTAGAAGGTGTAATAACATTATTAATATCTGTAAGTGAATATCCATTATCTTGTAAGTACTTCCTTAAATATTTATATTCATCCTTCAAAAATTCAGGGTCACAAATTCGTTTTGCTCGATCTACTAAAGATTTAATTACACTAATTTTTTGACGTAGATGGTGGTTGGATAATTTATGAAGGTATCTATCAGTGTGTATCGGCTTTTTGTAAACCTTAAAAGATGGTGAATTATTATTTTTAGATATTAATATGTCAAGAAATGGTAAACTTCCATTAGATTCTTTTTCCATGGTAAATTGAATACTAGGATGTATACCATTTATAAAAACCACTCATGCAGTGCTTCTTCTCCATGTTTTCAAATAACAAATGTTTCATCTACATATACCAAACTGAAGGTTTCTTAGGTGTATTTTGTAACGCTAATGTTTCAAATTTTTCTTCCTGGTCACTTAAAATCTCTAACGCTATTAAGATTTAACGCGAGAATAAAAGAATTTGTAATATTAAATTCATTTTATTCTATTCGTTTGACGAGTTTACCGCTAACGTTAAGTATCCAGATTAACTAGTTAATTATTTGTTTCTGTGTTTAGACCTATTAGTTAACCACCAAATCATGTTTGTAAAGTTTATGTATATATGTATATATATATATATATATATATATATATATATATATATATATATATATATATATATATATATATATATATATATATATATATATATATATATATATATATATATATATATATATATATTTCTATTTAGATTTCACAAGTATTAATGTTTAAATAAGAAATTTTTTTTCTTTGAAGCTTGTGTAAATAAACGTGAAAATTAATGCAACGTTTCGGGAACGCCCTTTTTTCCCTTTGTCAAGAATTTATTTATTTATTTTTTTTTTTTTGCTTAAATAAGACATTTTTTCTTTGAAGCTTGTGTAAATAAACGTAAAAAATTAATTCAACGTTTCGGGAACGTCCTTTGTTCCCTTTGTCAAGAATTTATTTAAAAATAAATTCTTGACAAAGGGAACAAAGGACATTCCCGAAACGTTGAATTAATTTTTGCGTTTATTTACACAAATTTCAAAAAATGTCTTATTTAAATATATATATATATATATATATATATATATATTTTTATTCTATATATAATTATGAGGAATGTTAGTGTACCGTCACGCTTGCACAATAAATATTCTATTATTCTTTTTTCTCGGCTGACGGCTATTTAAGAACGTTTTCAATAACTATCATCATTAGACGTTCCCATGTACTATAGTCGTTTATCATTTATGCTGCAATCTTCCTCTAGCCATTAGATTTGTTGCAGTAGCTTTATACTCTCCAGATATTTGAGCAATTGTCCAAATTTGCTTCCTTCTAACATCGTGTTTAGTTCTTTTACTTTGTGTTCATGTCTGTATGGTGTAAGTACATGGCAGTCTTCTATTATATCTTTTATTGTTAGTTGTTTTGTTTTGCACTGTGGACACTGAGGGGGATTTTTGTTTAATAGAAAGTGTGAATGAGTCAGCCTTTTGTGGCCAATGGCTAGCCTTGCCCCTACTACTTCTTGTTTTCTTTGTAGTCCACCTATTTTTTTGAATATTCTCGACATTCCTAACAATATTCTGTAATTGTGTGTTACTGGTTTCCCATATTGTTTGCTACTTTTGTATTGTTCTCTTTTGAATTTGTTTTATCATGTTATCCAGTAGATTGTAACAAACTTTTTACGTTTGTAATAAAATTTACGTTTATATGCAACTTAACGTGCATTTCGTGCAACGTGTGTTGCATATCTAGTTGCATAAAGACATGCATTTAATTTTTTTAGTTAGAACTCGTACGCATTGTGTTTGCACATTAGATTCACAGCAAAGGCCTAGCGTCGTTTTTGGTTGAATTAAGAAGGTGGATGAAGCATCCATTGTTTCTTTGTTCATTTTTTTTATAGAGTGCCACATTATTGTATGGTAAGTTATAATAAAGTTTGAGACATTTACTTTTTTCAGACACTTTATATTTTTAATATGTACTTTAATTTCACCTTCACCGATACTTTCCACACGTTATATATATATATATATATATATATATATATATATATATATACGCAATTAATTATTTTACTGTTATCGCAAGTTACGGTATTAGTATGATTAATCAAGAACTTATTCATTTGGGAATTACAAAGCATACAAATCCAGATTTATTTCAACATGGAGTAGTATTACGCATCAATTTTCCAAAACGCTGACTCAGCATATGCATCCATTTTCGTTATCTACAATGTGACCAAAAATAAGGTATTCTGATTCCATTAATTACTTGCAACATTAATTACTAGCATTAAGTATTTCTGTTTATAATTAAGTATAGGTTGTGTTAACAAAATTTGTTGTTGTTGTTGTAGAATTTTCTTTTAACTTTATTGTATAATGGTTTACTTGTTTATTTCATATTTAAAACAAGTTGGCGTCCAAGTATTTAATTATAGTTTCAAGAAGAAGCAACCCCGATTGTGAAGCGAACATATCTAGGTACATGTACATATTTTTTGGTTAATAAGGCAAATTGATAATTTTAAGAACCTAGCCCATCTTAATCTTATTGTAATATTTGTACTTACGGTTATTGTAATCTTACTGTATATTGTGTCTTATTTGTATGTCATTTATTATTATGTCGATTTATGTAGTAGATGCACTTAGAAGCGATGAGTTATTAATGGAACTGAGATACCGTAATATTGTCGGGGCAGCAAATTTATCAGTTGATGAAAAGCGTAAATTATTACGATGTAGACTGAATCTAGAAAAGATCGATTCAAAATTATTTGATTCTTATACAAAAGTTGAAGTAAATCAAAATGAAGAATTAGTTTGTCTAAAAGAAAAACTTTCAATGTTAAATAAATTTGTACAAAATGAATCCAACGAAAAGTGAATATCTCAAACTACATACTCGTCTTTTATATATTTTGAAGCGATTAAATTATACGGTGTTTGTCGATGAATGTATGTGATGATAATATTGAATTAATCGAATCAATTAATGATAATTTACAATTAAATAATGAACCGATTAATACTTCAGTAAATATACCAACTGAAGATTTTTCAAATTTAATGAATGATTTTAAATATTTATATAAATTCTGTTCCTGTTTACAAATTAAGTCTTAAATTTAATGGTAGTGAAAAAGAAGTTTTCTTCTTTATACAAAGGTGTGGAGGAATTGATCTATTTTCAGAAAGGGGTTTGACGTGGTTTAGAGCCGTTAGGTCTTACATAAATTCTTGGGATGAACTTAATCTTAAATTAAAGTGACTTTTTACCTGAAGGGCATGACGAAGTGTTGTTAAATGAAATTAAAAACAGGAAACAGACTTTTGATGAAATTCCAACCATCTTTATTTCTGAAATGATTAATTTATTTTCTCAATTAGACGTTCCTCGTACTGAAGTTGGGCAACTTAAAATGATTACGAAAATGTACAGCCTTGATGCAACACAATTGGTTTATGTAAAAAATTACAACAGGTTAAAGTAAAAAGCTCTAAATTTAAATACAATTCCAATGCAGAGTTTCAAAAACACCCGGAAAACAAATCAAAGTCTTTTACTTCGAATCAAAACAATAAACTTAAAATTAATTTTGCTGGTGCTAAACCGAAAATTTCGAATTCAACTCTTAAAAATTCAAAAAGCAATACAGCTAAACCAACAACTTGTTTTAAATGTAAACAATTAGGACATACCTATCACACCTGCGACAATGATGATAATGTTACCTTTTGTTACAAATGTGGTCATTCCGACGTGACTTTTACTAATTGCCCAAAGTGCAATTTTTCAAAAAACTTTAAATTGGGAAGTGTTCTGTTAGTCGACACGTTCCTAACAATTTTACAGAGACTGACAAACATGTTTGGAAGGAATGGTTGATTACAGTAAATAAATGTTATGGAACTACAAAAATTTGTTCAAAATTTGTTGAAAAAAGAAATGACTGTAGACCTTTTATTAATGTAACAATTTTTTACGAAAATTTTGTCGCTTTATTAGACAACGGAGCCACTGTTACAATCCTAGGGAAGCCCGCATTGTCTTTAATTGACAAATATGAATTGAAATCAAATAGGAATTCACCTTTTTGATCATTAATTATTGCCGATGGTACTTTACAATCCATTTTGGGAAGTAATGACTTATCTTTGACTATTAATAATATTACAAAAACAACTTCGGTTATTGTTTCTGAAACTATTACCACTGCACATAATTTGGGAATAGACTAGTAGTAATACAAGGCCGATCCTAACCCAAAAAGTCACTAGAAAAGTCACTAGATTTGATAAAAGTTACTAGAAAAGTCACAAGATTTGTAAGGTTACCTTGGGGGGGGGGTCAGATGATAGCTGGTTTGCGTCCTCGCTAAAATGTGGTGTATCATAGCTAAAAATAGTCAGTGCATGTCTGCAGTAAATGGCGATCGCGTCATAGCTAAAAATAGACGGTTCGCGTCTTAGCTAAGAATTATAGTGACAGTGTGGTTTTAATCTCTGATACGCAAATATGTCACAAATGAAATAACCAGATATATGTGATTCGTTTCTGTGCTAGACACACGTAACTAGAAAAGTAACTAGATGTGAGGTTTATAACAAGTGGGTATATAAACTGGCCTTTAGAAAGATGTAGGTTTCATTGAAGTTAAGTCTGCATAAATACAATATAATAATGAAGAATTCAATGCAAAAGTTTGCATCAGGAACAATTTGTAAGAGGTCCCCAAAAACGGAACAAATAGAAGACCTGATACGCAAAATAAAGAAGTTAAAGTATGATTTGGAGTTCTACAGAAGTACAGCGTATGCTGAAAAAAGCAAGATTAAACTAAGGTCTTGTTATTAGTAGGTAAGATTGGAGACTTTTGGAACCACAATTTCAAGGTCCTACCAGCTGAAGGTTACGAAAAAGTAGGTCATGTTTGCAAACGATTTTCCTAAGGTCGCACATTTCTAAGAATACCACACTGTAAGGTGTAAAAAATACGAAGGTCACTAACACCCAACACATTCTCAAGGCTATACCTACTCAGATAGACTTTTTCAAGGCTTACACATGTAATTTTTTACGCTTCTTTGATACCATACTTAGAACCAAATTAAAGAAGATAATGATATGCTAATATATTTATTTGTTGTATGTACAAATGTAATCAGTGTACTATTCTGATATATGATTTTCTCTAGGAATAAAACATTTTGATTTAGTACAAGTGCAAAAGGTTCTCTGTACTTCCACACCTGCCAAGACGTGGTGCAAGTAATTAAGCGTACGTGCAGTGCGGTGCCCATCGGAGATGCTCCTGTAGCGGAGTGTCAGATGACCGCCATTGGTTTATTCGAATTCCACACATAAAGCATTCAACCGTATCATCTGAAGATATGGAAATGAACCTTGCTGCTGCAAGCGATGTAGGTGATTGAACTTCAGACCATGTTCGATACGTAAGTAAATGTTTATCGAAACAATTGTAATACTGAAGATAATAAAAGGTTGGTGTCACGTCGCACATCTTCTCACCGTAAAACACAGTAAGATACTAACAGAAAATAATTTATTATATGCAATATATACATTATAAAAATAACTAAATAATACACTTCTCTGCAGAGTATGCATGAATCATCTTCATATACCTCGTGCAGCATTGTTAGGGGCGCTCTACACGATGAGCACCAGTATTCTTGGTGTGACATGTGGTAAATTGCGACCCATCTATCCATATGTGTATGATGGTCCATAACTCGGTATTCACCTGGTTGCAATGCTTTATAGCAGTCATAGCATAAATGCATGTGACCAGCAAGATGATAACGAGTATGAAGAGCAAATGTATGTGAATAATATCCCAAATTACCCATGAAGACATGATGGTGGAAGTAGCGAATTCTTCTATCTAGGTAGGCAAACCATTCACTATTCCATTGCACATGTTCATATGTATTCTTTAATGCTTTTAATGCCGTAGAAGGCAGTAGCCTTTTTTTTTCAAATTGCACCCAGTTGGGAATTAGTTCACATGCTCGTCTCATAATTAGATTAAACAGTGATAATGGTTGGTAGCACTCTCTATCATCCCAATTGTTCTGGACTGGGCTAGCAGACATACTGACACTGGTGGAAATAACACGATACTATATGTGTAGTTATCCCTACTTTTAAAGAAAGGAAAAACCTTGTGAAAATATATGTATAGTTAACCTTGAAGAATGACATGATTGATATGGACATTGTGTAACCTTGGAAAAGTGGTAAACGTGAGAGGTGGAGGACATTGTAAATATGGGAACCTTGAGGTTGTGACGACCTCGAGGGCGTGTGAACCTTGAAAATTTTAACCTTGCAATAGTGGTAAACGTGAGAATGGAGGACATTGTAATGAGGTGAACCTGGATAATGGGAGACCTTGAAAATGTGGGGGGCCGGAAAGGTGAAGGAGACATCCTTGAAGTGATTGGTGAGATCCCGTCAACGTTGCAGAAACGTGATAAATAAAGGCCTTAAAACGGTAGGATTGCTGAAGTAACGTGCAGTGTGTCGGTCAAGGTGAATCAGGTAACCTTGACGGTAGAAATAGTGGGGAAATTAGTATATAAATGCAGAGGGTGTACATGTGAAACCAGTATTGTATGTAATGGAGAACATATTACGTCAAGAGGTAGAAAATGCGAAGGTTGTGAGTGTTATGAATTCAAGTGGATGTCGTGATATTTTAATTAACAATGTGCAGTATTTTTTAAATAAAAGTAAATCGCAGTATGTTAGTGTCGGTCTGTCACCCCAATTCAATTTTGAACCAGTCGTGAAACCTGGTGGATCTAAGGGTAATGGAGTGGTGTTTGATAAGCAGGAATGGCACATACTTATGGACAATCAAGTGATAATTACAAATTATTTCTACACACCTAAAGGGACATGGGTACCTACTAAGATGGGTTCGAAAACGATATCGTATGAAACTATTAACAAGACGAAAATTATACGCATCTCTGATTGTAAAGAGTCATAAATCTATTTAGGATGGGAGTCTATAGAACATTTATGGAGACGCCGTAAGATAGTCAGTTACCGATTGGGTTTAGTACCTACCATGGAATTTCCTGCATTTTATAATAAAATAATACATGCGGCAGCGGAAATGCCTGATATTGCCGTAGTTGCGAAAGCCGTTAAGTAATAAGTGGGGGTAACGACCAAAGCGAGACTATGGATAATAATAAAGTTTAGTCAATATGTGGATGTGTAGTAGTACAGAGTCGTGGCCTAAGGCTGTGGATTGTGTTAGTACAGTGCAAAGACTAATATGCCAATTTCAGTCACTAGAATTTGATGCTGAACATGAAAAAGTGTATGGGTGGAGTACGTTTAGTGACGACTATTTAGATAATCTAGTTTATAAGTATGGTAGTGGAATACGTCTGTGTGAGAAATATTTTCCATCGTATGACGATGGTGTAGAGTGCATTTGTTGTATTAAGCGGTTAAGAGAAGACCTTAGAGAAATATCTCTGGAACAATTTGTACATGAAATAGAATGTCATTTACCGAATTATATTTCAACAGATGACAACACGACAAATGAAGGAGGTCTGCGTTAATGAGCTCAAAATGTAATTCAAGATGTAGTAGAATGGGAGCGAAAAGGGGAATGGGAACAGTTAGCAAGAGACTCTGCACGCTTTAGGAAAAGGATAGAAAAGTGTAGTCAAATACTTTCAGCTGTTCTGGAAAAGCAACATAGTGATTACGTATTTATGAAGGGCTTTAGTAATGTATAGTATTGGTTGTATTAATACTAAATAAAAAACTAAAAAATAAAAAAGTGTTATTTAATACATCATTATATTACAATATATAAAAGGAATCGTACAGAGCGTATTATATAATGTCTTTGTTAGAAATCCATGAATTGTGAGAAGTATCAAACCCTAACCAATTAATGAGAGACATATTTCTTCGACGTCGTATTACACGTTCAACTAGATGAATGTCAGGATGTTTAACACTTTGAAGTTCTGGCTCATAGAAACGTCCCTGTATCTCTTTATCTCGACTATCACGTAATGTGTAGATAATTGGACCGGAAAGTTTCACTGCTATTCGAAAGACTTCGTAACCCCAATTAGGTGTGTAACCCTTAGAGAATATGCTTCTGTATTTGCTAATACGTACATAATTCCCCACTTTAAATTTAGGTGTCTTACGGTCAAGAACTTTATGACATTTTAAATGTTTCAAAATAGAGGCAGCGTTGTTGTCCGTTACTTCTATAGGTTTGTATCCGGTGGTTCTATGCTTTCTTGAATTATAATCCACAATAATTTGAGGTAATATTGATAACCATTTATAGGAACCTTGCATACTGAATGTTTTCCACATTATTGCTTTAAGAGTGCAATTTACACGTTTAACTATACTACTCTTCAAGTTGGAATAACTACTGTAATGATTAATATTAAATTATTATAAAACTCCGTTCCCATGTCAGTTTGTATATGTGTAGGCGTCCTTTACAAACCAGACAAAAGTTTATTCATTACATCTGCGACTACTTTACCATTCTTACGTTTGATGGAAAAAGCCCAGACGTATTTAGAGAAAGCATTTATTATCACTAAAATGTATCGAAATACTTTATTTACCCGAGCGTAAGGTATCATTTCCACTAATCAGCTTGAAAGAGATCATTTAAACCTTTTAGTACTACACAACGCCGCGGAAAATTTCTCCTTGCTGGTTTGTGCAGTTCTTCAACAAGATCAGCTTTACTCATTTTATCGCTTTCGATTTTAGTAGAATCTCTGTGATGAATGGTTGTTCTTGTGTAAATTTGATACGGTCTGGTATTATAGGTTGAATCACAGCTTCCTTACGTATAGTTTGACTAATTAGAAACATCGGTGTCGTATACAGTAGATCATCCACTTAAAGATGAAGAACTCGAGGTTTTATATATATATATATATATATATATATATATATATATATAAATATATATATATATAAATATATCACCTTGTTTCGTGGGATCACTATGATGATAAGTAATATGTTTACCAAATTTATCTATTGTCATTTGATAATGAAGGTGTCCGCCAAATTTATCTATTGACATCAGTGCTGGATATGCAGTAGTGTCTATAGTGATGGTCGTTGTAACAATGAAATAAAATTAATATAGTAATAGGTTTATAACCAGAGATCCTACTTTATTCCTTTCGCTTTACGTATATAAATTATTTCGTTGTGATTGCTAGTATTTCCTACCGACATTGATACCAATAACTCCCGCAACCAATCCACTAATTTATTCGGATCATTCCAAGGTACAAACTCAATCGCTTTGTTATTATATCGTAATAGTTGCATTCCTCCCCCTCTTTTGTTGAAATGTCATTGTGTTGCTACAGATCTCTCTTTTTGTATCTGGTAGGAGCTTTTTTAAATAGTAGCTCATATAATCCCGGAGTTCCATCATAGTCTAATGATGATCCATCAGGAAGAGCGATACGAAAATTCTCCAACAAGGTCTAGTTCAGCATCACCAATAAAAATTTCTCTTTTCGGGAAGAAATTGTTGTAAAGTAGGAATCTCCTCTCGTCATCATGTGTGGTATCAGCAATCAGAGTTTCTTTTAAAACTTGTGGAATGGCGTCAGGAACTAGAATACATGGTGCCTTCCGAGTTCCGGGTGTTTTAGGCGTATGATGTAAAGGAACTTCCTTTTCATGTGCAACAGGCTCAGTTTTTCCGAATTCTGATGTAAATGGTTCCGCTTTGACGAGAGAACCATCTTGTTTAGTAATCAATTGTTTCAATGGTTGTGTTATAGGTTTAAAGTACGTCTCCATTGCACCCTCTGTAAGTGCAGTATCTTCCTTTAAACTAGCAAATTTTTGTTGCACACTCTTGCGGGCGCGCAAAACGTCTTGTACTAAGCGCTCCTCCATTACTACTGCTTGTTTACATAACAAGTGTAGTATTTATTTATAATGCAATATATCAGTCAAATCCATTACGGAAACGACCAGCATTAACATCACTCTCTTTATCAATCACAAGAAATCCAAATTTGTCACGCCAGCAACAGAAACACAAGTCCTTAAGTCTATCAAATGTCATATCTACATTAACGTGATCATTATACACATGCTTGAGATTGATGCTATTTTGTTGAAACAGACTAGTAGATTCACATTATCACCTATTAACTGTTTTGGAATAGAAGAATACGTTTGGCACACATAGAAACAATCAATGTTTTGGTGTCTGCCAAAACAGAAATGATCCCTAATTTTATTCTGTTTATGGCATGCTACATCATCAAAAATCATTATTGAATTTTTACGTGAATGACTAGGGGATATAACGTCACTGTTATCACTGTATTCGAAATACCCGATATTTTTTAAAGGTGCAAGTAAATTTCGTAGGTAGTCGTATTTGGGATGATATAAAGATTTGCAGTATACATAAACATTTTCAAAACGTAAACCATTTGGATGTTCTAATAAGGTAATCATAACATTTGTTTTTCCGCAACCTGGTGGAACGACGATTATACCTCGTTTACAACCTCCTTTTAGTAGACCACTATGTTTTGAGTAGTGATTATTGTTAAAAGTAATGTCATAATTTTTTGTAGGTAATGCAATATCTTGTGGAATGAAACGGATGTCAACCATTGTAGTACTGAACTATAACTTTAATGTATATATATATATATATATATGTGTGTGTGTGTGTGTGTGTGTGTGTGTGTGTGTGTGTGTGTGTGTGTGTCATACGCATTAAATAGTTTAGCAGTGAATTGTCAGTCAGTGTGGTATGAAGCATAGTTCTCCGTGTAATAGCTATAAAAAAGGTTCTGGATTAATTAACACCTTAATAAATAAATTATCCGTGGGGTTGCATATACCTGGGTACAGATATTGTGGTCCGGGTACCCATTTACGAAAACGATTAGATCGTGGTGAGAGAGGTATTAACAAACTGGACGAAGCGTGTAAAGAACACGATAGTGCATACTCGCAGTCAAACGATCTAAGGCGTCGCCACATAGCTGATAAGGTTTTACAACAAAAAGCTGGGAATAGATTTCGTTCCTCAAACGCTACCTTTAGAGAAAAAGCAGCTGCGTTAACCATAGCCGGTATAATGAAAGGAAAAAGAACGATGGGAATGAGAAGCAAATCACGACGTAGGAAGCGTTCTCACAGAAACAGACCAATTTAATTCAACAAAGCAGTGCTTTTAGCCCGACGTCGTGTCGGTGGTAAACTTCAGTCATCGATAAAATCTACGGTACAAGCCTTAAACGTTTTAAAACATAAAAAAATCTTGACGCCAAAGAGAAGAATATTACCAATACCAAAACGTGGGGGATTCATACCTCTTATTCCCCTATTTGCAGCATTAGGAGCTTTAGGTTCTTTGGGTGGAGGTGAACCTTCAGTTGCAAAAGCGGTCACTGACGCAAAAACTGCGTCAAAAACGTTAGAAGGAACCAAACGACACAATCAAGCAATGGAAGCAGCTCCTTAGGAAAAGGCTTACATATACAACCACATAAGCGAGGTTTAGGCCTATATCTACAACCGTATTCAAAAAACTCCTACTGAAACTACCACGTCACGCCTTAAGCAACGTTGAGCTATCAAAATTTGTGGAGAAATTAAAAATTCCCTATTTTAGAGTGATATACATCACGGATCCATACGAATGAATGTGGTATCGTGAATCTGGATGATCAAAATAACAGGGGAACACACTGAACGGCTTACATCAAGCCTAATGGACATATTACATATTTTGATAGCATAGGGCATATTAAACCTCCACTAGCATTAATTCACTATTTTAAAAGTGATGGTACAAAAACACGATTGACTATAACTATACCAAAATTCAAAACTTCAATACATACAATTGCGGTTATTTAGTCTTATGGTTTTTATATGTCGGTTCGTTTTGATTCTCAGCAGTCGTTGCTTGTCGTTCACATTTACATTTACCGATGCAAACAGTATTTTGTAAGCCAACTTTAACCCACCGATTTATCTTGATAATGAGTCGGAATATGTAATGGGGTTAACTAGTTTTGAATCTTTCAATATTGTACAAAATGTTACTTCCAAGAATAACCAACTGGTATTTGAAGGAACTAGAATTACACTAAAGCCATGATCATACGAAATCGCGGATGTGAACAAAGATATAAATGATACAGTGAAGGGTTAGAATAAATTTTTTAATTTACGGGCGAACAATAACACTATGAGTGCAATTATGAAAGCAACACATGATATTAACTTTAATGTAGAAAACTTTATAGGACCTATACTGGGATTTAACAAAAAGTTTACAAAGGTCATGAATTGCATACCTCTGAAAATCCTATTAACATTATTAAGATTAATTCGTTAATTATTGAATGCAATATAACAAGTGGAAGTTTTAAAAATGGGGAGGAGTCACATATTACTCATTAATTTTTTCCCAGTGTACCAGCGGGATACAAAATAATTGAATCCCCTCTACATGTCTATTTACCTATAAATACATACACTATATCAACCATAACACTTAAAATAGTAGACCAAGACGGAGACCTCGTCAATTTCAACGGTGAGGTCATAACGATAGGATTACATTTGAAGAAAAGATGGTGACGCGGTATAACACATGTGCGTGTAACCACAAGGTGAACTATAAAAGATAAAGTGTGGAAATGCGAGAGATAATGCCATAGTAAATTCTGAACTCCACACCCATCAACCATATACTGCGAGATTTGGAAACAATGGTGAAATCAGAATACCCATTCAGGAAGATATGTACACTTTACCATCAGAAATGTATGTCTACGTAGAGGGAAGCTTGCTGAGAAAGAATGGTACCGCCTCTAACACCGCGCGGTTTGTTAATAATGACATTGCATTTTTATTCAGTGAAGTTAGATACGAAATGTATGGAATAGTGGTAGATTTCGTGACGAAGGTTGGATTAACGTCTACAATGAAAGGATTGGTATCATTGACGTTCAACGACCTCGCTCGTCATGAAAACGCAGGTTGGCTTCCTACCTCAAATAGCATACTAACAAATGCGTTAGGGTATTTTAATGTTTGTGTCCCTTTGCGAATGCTACTTGGCTTTACCGAAGACTACAATAAATTGATTTTGAACATCAGACAAAAATTGGTTTTAATTCGCAGTAACATTGATACCGATGCGGTAATTTCAACTGTTGCAGATGAAGCACTAAAAGTTAACATAGATAAAATATATTGGAAAGTTCCGCACATCATTCCAGCATTAGAGGAGGAATTGGCGTTAACGAAGTATATTGATAAAAATGTGAATACTCCAGTAGCATTTGGAAGCTGGGAAAGACGCATATATCCAGCAGCTCCCACAACAGATAAACATACATGGGCAATAAAAACATTGACTACTATAGAAACACGTAGATACATTATTATCGGATTTCAAACGGGGCGAGAAAATAATGTTTCTTAAGATATGAGCAGATTCGATAAATGTGCACTAAAGAATATTAGGGTATTCCTTAACACGGATCGATAATAATTGCTTTGCTACATTGTATGAAATGTTTGCTAAATCCCAAATGTCCTATTATCAAAGATATGGTCAACCATTACTCACACCTAATCAATTTATGACAGTTGCACCATTGATAGTGGTAGACTCAAAAATAGACATTACACTCTAAAGCAGTAGTACTTCGTGTAGAATTCGAAACAGCAGTCAACATACCCGCGAATACGGAACCATACTGTGTTATACTCCACGATCGCTTAAAGTGTGCACTAAAGAATATTAGGGTGTTCCTTAACACGGACCGTTATCCGTATGACAATTTAAACGTTAATTATGATAACAGATAACAATTTCTTTGCTACCGTGCATGAAATGTTTTCCAAATTCCAAATGTCAAATATCAAAGAGATGGTCACCCATTACTCACACCTAATCAATTTACGGTAGTCACGCCATTCATAGTGGTAGACTGCTTGAATCAAACAGAGGAATTGTACTCTAAAGCAGTAGTGCCTCGTGTACAATTCGAAACAGCAGTCAACATACCCGCGAATACGACAGCATACTGTGTTATACTCCACAATCGCTTAGTTACGTATAACGCGTTAACCAAAGCAGTAAGACAGCTGTAATACGATGCCTGTTGTAGTCGACGTACAAGGCTTTAAACTTTTAAAAGTTTTTATACGAAAGAACTCACAATTTTTAATGGAACACAGGTAGCCCACTACATGTTTAAATCACCGTATCCAGGTCATACATTAGATGTGGAGAGTCGCCGTCAAGCTACTTGGTTAATTCATAATCAACACTATATAAAATGGTAAGAGGGGCATACACCACCATACCAATTTCGCAGAATTCTCAGTCGCTTGATTCAACCTACAGATACTGTCTACGTCAAGGGTAGAGAGAAAGCGGATTACATCAGAAAATTTGTTACACAACCCGTTATAGAACTTGAGAAATATCCTACTCTTCCTGCATTGGAACCAGTTTGTTATTATCATTGTAAATCATTATGTCACTGCGCTCTGTCTAATGTACGCCATCTGTACGATACTTATGTAATGCATTAAATCTTGTACACTTTTTTTAAATAAAAATTGTAGATATATATTTTGTTTATTTCTTTTATATATCACAAAATATGAGTACATTCTGTATATATATATATATATATATATATATATATATATATATATATATATATATATATATATATATATTCCCTCGATAATGAGTTATGGCATAATAATAGTATATATTCCACTAAAAAGTTACTACATTAAGTAGTCGACCTGGAATTGTGTATCGGTATTATACATATTAACATGTATGGTTATACATGTTCATAGCTTCATTATGGAGATAATATATACACAACTAAAACTAACAAGCATCAGTACCCAAACTATTAGTTACTAACTGGATTATACAAATTCATTTGCCTAGCAACCCCCAGTACACCACTCAAAGGATCGGCGTTCTCCAATTCCGGAATTCGCCACTGAACCTACGCCAATGTTGTACACGTGCTACGCAACTATACCGCTTGTCATCCTGGGACCGAAATGCGATTTTGTTTAGCATCTCAGTGTATATATCAGTTGATCTAAACACTTGATCATCAGCAAGCTTTAGACAATAAGGTTTTGATCCTGCTCCATAAAAATATTGAATAGCTTTCCCTGCATACTCATCATTCATTCTTCCGACGACGGTTGTATCCGTTGTAATACCATGCAGACCGTTTTGATAGTTGGATGTGTCATATTCATCAACATTATTCCGCATGTGGGCATACACATCATCAGTTGTTATCTCGACAATTAAAGTATCGGTGTCGGTATAGAGCAACGTTACATTATTACCGTAATGACTGCGCAAGATGTCGTAAAAAAATCGATACATTATAATTTTGGAAAGATCTAAAATACTAAATCCAACATATACGGGTTTGTCATAAGTAACGATCTGTTTTGACAATTCCACTGCAAATAATTTATCAGTAAATTGAATAAAATTCTTAAATTGCGATTTTGCGACGTACCGTGCTAGACCCAAGCGATGTCCGTTATTTTCCCAATGTGTTAATGACTTTATTACTCTTCTTTTGTCGACATTCTCCATTGTTTTACCAAATATACTGTTATTCGTGCATTTAAAGAGATCCTTTTCGAATTTATTCTTGACTTGATTTCGAAGAGTTGTATTAAGGTATGTTCCTAGACAATAACTGACGAAACCGTAAAACTCTATGAATATGAGTAACAATTAATCAATTCCCTATACATTGTTTTAAATATTGGTAATGCATAACATAGTTGGTCTTCACATAAGTTATGAATTAATTTTTCCTTCTTGGAATGTGGTGCGCAGATCATTTCGGGACAAGAAGGATAATTATTGTGTTCATCATGCAGGTGGTGCGGATATTGTATATTTACCTCTAGCACATACCCAATATCAGCATCATCATTAATCTTCAGTACATCAAAGTTTGAATTTCCTCTTCAGTTAACCACATAAACCCATTATGATGTAGGTGTTGCCGCATACTCCATTCGTATAAATTCGTGACATCTAAATACTGTAAAAAGACTTTTGGACGATTAGGATCATAATTTGGGACAAACTCGTTATTAGCAATACTTCTTCGCTTAACACAAGTACTCACTCCACCACGAACACATTTCTTAAAAAAGTGGTACATATCCATATCAGCCAATAATTCTAACTCTACTTTAGTACATTTGAACATGGTATCCCACGCCAATCCAAGTATTGTGACATACTGCGCTGGTTCTGATCCATACATGTCTATACATAACCGGCTAATGTATCAGAACACGTCAGCCAACAGCAACACGTCTGATTTTAAATATGTCAGCATAATCCCCAAGTGCATTACACTTAAAGTGATCCCACACTAGTAGGATGCGACCGTATTCTTCATCGGACATATTTTCATCACGCATTTTATCATAGAATTTGTCATAGGAAGGTACTGTGACATCGTCTAATTTATTAAAATTGTCCACGTACGCGTAGGGGAAATTACCTTTCTTTCTAAATAAGTTAAAGTCATTGTCATCAACAAAATATTTCTTTACCTGTCTACATTGATCATCCGATAAATTATGAGATATAGTATCTAAGGATGCCGCTATGATCATATAACTATCGACGAATTGCAAATTTATGTACTTCTTTTCCCTATGGCTGCAACCATTAATGAATTCGTTTACATAAATATGCTTACCGAACGTTATATATTTCTCACTATTAACAGGGAGTACGTAATTTCTTCAGTTTCACTCGCTAACTGTTTGATGAACAGGTGGACATCATAACCACTGAGATTATGGAAAAAACTGGGATAAATATAGGTAATTGATAGTTTAAATTGCAATTTGAATGTGCTGCACCACGATGTCTACCAGTGACATGGCAGTGATCTCGTACTTTGGAATTTCTAAGATCATCCGTAAAAAGCTTGTCGCAAATTCTCTTTATATATCCGTTTCACATCACTCTCGAGTCGTGTGATAAATATCTCCGCGGCATTAACCCCCCTATAATGTTCTAATTTGGACCAAGCATCGTTTACACCGAAAAATATAATAACTGAATGAGTATGTTTCATGTTTACACGTTTTTATCGTGAACGGTTGTTCGGGATCGGGTTCAGCCGTATTTACCGGTACTAATAGCGCTTCAAAATCTGCATATATTACAAACGGTAGAAACATCTGTTTTTGATAGTTTCGAAACGCAAATATATTTTCCACATACAACTCCCCGGTTCTGTCTTTTCTTTGCATTACACCAGGTAATTTATTGTATACTAAATTACAGTCATAAGACACGTGTCAAGTTAATTGCTCCTGCGTTCTAAAGCAATTAATACATAAGTCACAAAAATATTTTGCCCCATTACGTCGACTTATTTGGTTGCTAAGTAAACGAGAAAAATTTTGTATCCATACATAATGCTGATTATCCGTTTGGTTACTAATAGCAACAAATTAAGATGAATAGGTTGTTTAGCTTTCGTATAGTAGAGAAGACCCACTACTTCAGGAATACGATGACCATCACGATACGTAGCCTCCAGTCCATAAACATTGATGGAGATATTATTGTTGGACTCAAACGTTGAAATGTTAGTCAGCTTAACATGAAATTCTACACCGTTCCAGTTGAATAAAGTCCTGAAATCAGTGTAAGAAGTCGTCCGTTGTGGTAACCCCGTCGGTGTCACTAATGCTGATACAATAGCCCACGCAAAGCAGTAATTATCAATATTCTTCACATTCACTATGGCATGTTTATGCGAAATTTCAGACGGTAAATTCATGTAGGATGAACCCGTAGTGGGAGAAAATTTCAACATGTTTACCTCTAAATATACGAAATTCACCAGCGACCACCCTACGAAACAATATATATTTATATTGTACAACCCTACTACTCATAACTCGCACTTACCAGAATCTTTATGCTGAAATTCTGATTGCTTAGCATCCAAGATTTCCGCTACTCTTTGAAAATACTTTTCCAACACCATCCCGACACTCAATATATCATATTTCGTTTGAAAGGACTCTAATTCGGTACTTTCTCTACTGTTCAGAAAGTACAACCCAAACAACTCAACATTACATTTCAACGAGAAGTGTTTCTGCAACTGAATTTGTATTAGTTTCAAAAATTCACTTTAACGTCATCCATAAAGTCTGCACATCCGTATGGGTATTGCATGGTGATAGTCTATACGAAACAATAAGTTGTTTAAAAGCATTGCGAATCACTTCAACACCAGTATCAACGAGTACACACATTTGATTTGTGCCTATTGCTTCTAAGGTGTCCTTGATAAGCATATCGAGGAACACCAATCGAACAATCAGTGCAGTGCACAATTTCAACACTTTTGTTACTTTTATTTTGTACTGGTTCGCTGCTTTGGTCTGACTTACGCTTCCGTGAGTTGTTCAAACCCGATGGTCCAGGTTCTGCAAAGGAATCATCTGCATGTCTGTGTTGCACATTATTCTTTAAGTGGTTTAACCCTGATGGTCCAGGTTGTGCAAGACGTTCAGCAATATGGCTATGTTCCGTTCTGTTCGCATCGGAAGTACTTGGTTGCACCACGTTCCTACGATTTTGCGGTACAGCCTGCGGCTTCTCTGAAGGTGGGGTAGTTGGAATACTTATCCAACACGCAGTTTTTTGATGCCGCAGTAGAGAGTCTTTTCTTGAAAATTTCTTCAGACATTCACATTGAAACGTTTTATTGCGATCTGTAACAGAGAGAATGTATAAACAATGTATAAGTGAACGAATAGAGTTACGGGTTTTGTTTTTTTAACTCTTTATTGCTCTTTATTAGTTTGTAGCATTACTATCATGTATTACAACTGTTAAGAAAAGAAGTTATAACCAGAGATGCGAATGAGGACGCCAGGAATAGGATAATATGTATGATGGATATATCAGGTTGAGGGGTAGAGTAGTGTACGGGTAAGGAAACAATAACAATGATAGTCTGGATAGTGTTGCTGAGCACACATATTCTACCCAGCATTGTATCTGACCGTGCCATGTGCTTTGGGATGGAAGAAAGGTATTACCCCCACCGGTTTACAGAAACTTCGAAGCACATGTAGGGCTCAATATACTCTGGGGAGAAGATACTGCATTTTTCACTATATGCCTCACCGGTGATTGTGCAGGTAAGTATTGTATGGGTGTAGCAGGACTCCTAGATACTGATAAGTCATTTAGCGACCATTCAATATCTATAAAATCAGCAGCACTCACAAGTTCATAGGACTACACTCTTCAGCGAACTCTGCAATACAAGTAGGGCTTAGGATACTATCGGAAATGGGTCCCCTGACCTCTCCTCCTATCGTAGAACTACTGTACGACCACTCCTGCATAAATTCTACGGTAGAAGCAGGGCTCAGCAAACCTTCAAATGGATTCCCTATTATTCTGCCCTCTGCATATGTTGCAGATATGGGCGATTGCTCATCTACAACGCATGCAGGTGTCAGAGTATTCGGAGATTCCTTTCCCCAGCACCGGTTGCGCCACAGAGCTTGACGATGAACGCTCTTCCGCAAGTGGAGACCATTAATCCCCAAACTTTGCAATGCAGTCAGGACTTAATGATGCAATACTACCTGATCTTCACTCACAGGTGGCTGTATCCTCTCATACGGATCACGTACAGGTTGTAGGGTGAGCAGTATTTCATCCACGTCTGCCTGATCATACGTGCGTGATAATACCACATCAAAATCGTCCGCTGGAGGTGGTGTATCCAAAAATCGCAACGCTATTTCACAGTCATCCTGGTCGAAATACTACTCGCTCTCCACCCGGTCACCGGCAGCACCTCCTTCCTGGAGCAGCTCCATCACACCCTGTGCATGATTCGTATGAGGCCGTTCTCCCAGCAACCTCCTCAGGATGGGAGTGTCATCCCGCGGTAGTATCACAATGTGGCTTATGATGTTAACTCGTCCATCCACCGCTACGGGACGATCATAAGCCACGCATGCTCGTGACCTATCTAAAAGCAAAAAAATTTAAGTTACTCATCTGTGGCAGTAATACATGATAGCGCTTTCTTACCTCTGTTTACGGTTGACGAAGTATTCTCCACTACAGTGACGGCACCTAAAAGTGATTACTATTATTAATATAAAAATGTGAAAGCCGGCAAAAATAACGTTTGCACATTTTACAAGTCCCTTAAAGATTTTATTGAAAATTATTCTAAGTTCATAAAGTAAGTTTTGAAACCTTTACAAGTCCTTACAGATTTTATTGAAATTATTCTATGTTCGCAAAATACCTTTTGAAAAATTCCGTAAAGATTTTATTAAAAATTATTCTAAGTTAACAAAATAACTTTTGAAAATTTAACAAGTCCGTAAAGATTTTATTGAAAATTATTTCTAAGTTCACAAAATAACTTTTGAAAATTATTCTAAGTTCACAAAATAACTTTTGAAAATTTTTACAAGTCCGTAAAGATTTTATTGAAATAATTATTCTAAGTTCACAAATCACTTTTGAAAATTTTACAAGTCCGTAAAGATTTTATTGAAAATTATTTTAAGTTCACAAATCACCTTTGAAAAATTTTACAAGCTCCTACAGATTTTATTGAAAAATGTTCTCTAAAAATGCATGAAAAACGTTGTTTTTAGTGCGGGAAACATCTAAATTTAGCGAAACGAAAACAGTACAAATTATTCGTACAACTGATTCTATAGTTGATACTACTGAACATACAATGACTTCAAGAGCAAGTTCTCCATCATCTCCCCAGGTAAAAACTACAAAAGTTTATGTTTTTAATTTTTTTTTCATGGTTGGTACATTTCTAACGTTTTATTTCTTTTTTACAGGTTTCTGTTACCCCCCGTTCTCCATTCCCTGGGGAACTCCTGTATCGCTTCAACTTTATCCCGCTAGCGTCCTCAACTCCTCTCACCGATGTCCCGCCAGCTCCTACTCCTTAGGTTTCCTATCCAATTGACGTTGGCCTCCCTTCAGCGTCCACACCTCAGGATTCCTCCCCCTCTTCCCCTGAGGTTCTGTATATCATGACCTCTGCATACTCTCCTATTATCGTGGACGCCCAATCCAGCGACGCGGAAATTTATGAACTGACGACCGTAGTCCTGGACTCTCTACAAGATTACAATCATGATGCGGATACAGCACTACTTGACATGACCAATGCCGAAATCATTTCTATCAGTGACGAGAACACACCACTACCTATTGGCATAGACAAACGTAACGATGACAGTAATGACTTCGTTTGTTCTTCCTGTGCTGGTAACGATTACCTCAACACTGGTGATTACGACTCCGACGTAGACATGGACCCTGCCTACAGCTATGATTCCGACGACTATGACAATGACGCATTACGACAACAGCGACTACTTCGTGAAACACGTACTGACTTTTGTAACGAAATCATCGTTGAATAGAGTACCGATGGAGAGAACTTTATGAACGCTCTCACTAACAACATGCAACAACTGGAACGTAGCGCTCACGAACTGTCAGACGTAGTACAACAACTAAGTGCACAGGAACAGTCACATAACAGCATACAGGACGAGAACAATGACAATGGCAGTGCTCCAGACGTCGCTCCGCAGGTCCAGGGTCACGGAAATAACGAAAACGCTGACGACGTGCAAGACAATGACGACGAAGAACTTGACGATGACTGGTTTTGGGCTACACATATCCCTATGACCATTGGTCGCACTATGCTTCCACCCCTCTACAACGTTATGTGTGCGATGGCGTCGGGAGACAGTGCCACTCAACGCAATTCTGCGTTTCTAATTATTGCCGGGTGGTACTGGCTATTCTACGCACATCGCATCATCACGTGGGGCCATCTCACGTTCACCGTATGTATGTATGTATTGTCTTGATACTACTTTGTTTATATTAATAATTCTTTCTTTCATTACAGCTGACAACCATAGTGCCATTCGTCCGGAATTATCATGTCGTGATTAGGAAGAGCTTTCCAGAAGACCAGCTCGACCGGCTCCACACTAGGCTTAACATTATACCTTGACTGTCATAGTGTTATAAGCCTAGCTATTTTAAGTGGGTATGATCACGCCATTGTACATCTGGAGATGATACTGGAAACTGTCGGAGAGTTTGGTGGAATTTAAGAACTCATCCTAAAAAGTGATTTTTAAGATATCATTGCATTATAAAACTATTATATGTAGCTATAATTTGTGTGGGCAATTAACGTTTTTCGCATATCCTCCCCTAATTACCTCTTTACCATATCTTTACATTAAAATCTATTAAAGTAAAATAAAATGCAGTACATACTTTTTAGTTCTATTAGTAGTAATTAATTAGTTTAAAATCATCTTAAAATCAACCACGAAATTCTTTTAATATGAAAACATAAAAATTATATTACAAATAAATAATATCCTCGCTCCTTCCACACGTTTAATTAGTATTAATTAATTTCATTATGACATATCTAATCAATATTACTTGAGTTTTATATTTTTTATTATAAAACAACCCAAGGCGCCCCTGGAATCTGCGAAACATGTTGCTTCGTTTCTTTAATTAAAAATTATTGTAATGTGGAATCATTTGTACCGTATAAACACTTACAGAATTCAATGTACAATCATATCATATATATTTTTCATTTGTTTGAGTCGTTCGTGATTTGTTGATCGGCTAGCTCTTCTAAACCATTATTTATTCTTTGCCAAATTTCGAAACAACAGCAAATCATAAAAATAGCTTAAAAGCCACTGCAACAACTTCGCAGTTTTGTCAATCATGTTACTTATAACTGTGCATACTACATACACTTTAATTAATTAGTAATAAAATATTATTTAATTCTAACAGAACCACCACCAATAAAATTAGAAAAGATTTATGTGAAGTAGGTATGAAAGAGAGTATAAAAATACAATCCACCACCGAATAACCTATCTACATTAATTATAAAAAAGGCCCACTTAAAACTATTCTTGGAATAATACGCCCTCGAGCCTTTACAACCCCTCCCTATTTAAGTGTATTCCGTCTCTGAAAAACAAATGACGTTGTAAATTGGTTGTAATGTTTGCAAATATCTGGTATACCTTTCTAAATAGACGTCATTATGAAAGAAACTATTCACGTCTACTAAAACGACTCCACCTGTTTGGAAAAAAGATATACATTAATAAATCAAGGCTTTTAATTAAAAAAAGTACGTTACTCACGGTCTTTATAGTTCCTAAGGAAGGCGTTGAATTTCTCCAACACCATCGCTTGTTGCTTTGAGGCCCGGAGGATGGGCAGTACAGTGCATAGGTTTATGCGGTCAATCCCCTGGGCTTTTATTGTTGCTATTATTCTTATGAAAGATTTCCGCAATGATTCATATTTCGTGTTCTAAAAGATAAAAAAAATTAACAAACACAAACGATATAACTATGCGTACTTACTCTCAAAACGTCATTAACAATATATTTCGTGCAAGCACGTTGCAATAATTTCGCGATTTGCAACGTGCTACACGTTTTTGTAATTGACCTATGGTTTGCCCACCTATGGCCAATGGCACATATATTTTTTTATGTGCATTTACCGTGGTCATAATATCCGTCGGTTTTTCAAAACTGTTGTTAGAAGACGACGCATATTAGAAGCCCCTAAGGAAGTAATTTCTTTCTGAAATGGAACAGTCATTATAAGTAAACTATATAATTTATTTAAGGGCTACTTACATTCTTTGTTACTAGCATCTTTGATTACATTTAAAAAAAAACTATTACCTAAAACCAAGAAAAGTAATGCGTGCTTCTTACTTCTCAGTGTAATAAACCGCTAAGCCGAAATAAAAAATCTTTATTTTTTCTAGCTATACCTGACACCTGTACAGACGGTACTTAACAACTTGAAATTAAGATGAAAAGCATAATAAACCCTTGAATTTGGTTACGTTAAATTCTTTTGTTTTACACCCCACCCACAAACCGCTGTGAGGGGAAGGTGGCGCATATCTCATATTGTTGGGGGTTAACACTTACTACTTTTTTTGCATAAGATCTTTTACTTACGGTTGTCAAACTTGCAAGTAAGAATTTTACCTGTGTAATCATGGCGTCAAGAAAAAATGATTTCATTGAGATAATTGAGAAGTTCGCATTGTTTCTCGAGGAAAAAATTGCGAATATCGAAGATATGGAAAATATCGGATTCGGTCACGATTCTTTAGTTTGTGAGGCGAGTATTAAAATTTTTGGCACGAATTTACTAGAAAAACGGCGGCGATTATATAACTACTGGTTGAGGAATACGGGTAACATTAAAGATATGTTAAAAGATTTCTTAATTTCAAAAAAGCAATCTGCGGGAACTATTAAAGACACCATAGATATATATCTCAGTGCATTAATGTCGATTTTAATCAAAGCATTGCCTCAACCAAGACTGTCGCACCTCTCTCGAAAACTCTTATTTGTTTCCGTTTGACATTACCGTCTGCATGATTAAAATCACCTTTAATTATAAAAACTCCATGAATAAAACCATCTTGACTAATCGAATCGTAAACTAATTTACATACAAAGGTACGACAGTCACGATACACGCACGACATATAAATAATAGCCGTCCTACTGAGCGAATTATTTCTTTTAGATTTGATGCATAAGGCGCAGTTTGTGATGCAGCTCTTCGACAAGTGGTCTTTGCAAGTGATCGAGACAGGCAGAGTAAATATAACTGATAGAGCTCTCCTTCTACTTATGATTTATTTCCAGAAAAACGTCGACCCCGATAGTATGACCCCAGACAATACAGACCGACACTAACTGACTGAGCGCGGTGACTACTACACAGACAGACAAACAGACAGGTAGACATACAGACAGAGATACGGACGGACAGACGGATACACACCACACGGTGTATATGCTTAAATATATCAATGATACTGTGATCGTATACCATCATGTACCGCTGATGAACATCTGCTAGTCCTATAGAGGAGCATATTCAGACGATACGGTTGAATGCTTCATGTGTGGAATTCGAATAAACCAATGGCGGTCATCTGACACTCCGCTACAGGAGCATCTCCGATGGGCACCACACTGCACGTACGCTCAATTACTTCCACCACGTCCTCGCAGGTGTAATGATACAGATGTGGAAAGGACCTTTTGCACTTGAACTAAATCAAAATGTTTTATTCCTAGAGAAAATCATATATCTGAATAATACACTGATTACATTTGTACATACAACAAATAGATATATTAGCATATCATTATCTTTTTTTAATTTGGTTCTAAGTATGGTATCAAAGAAGTGGAAAAAATTACATGTGCAAGCCTTAAAAAAGTGAGATGTCCATCTGAGTAGGTAGGGTGCGCAAATAGCCTTGAGAATGTGTTGTATGTTAGTGACCTTCGTATTTTTTACACCTTACAGTGTGGTATTCTTAGAAATGTGCGACCTTGGGAAAGTTGTGTGCAAACATGACCTACTTTTTCATAACCTTCAGCTGGTTGGACCTTGAAATTGTGGTAACCTTGGAAATGTGGGACCTTTGAATTGTGGTGTGTTCCAAAAGTCTCCAATCTTACCTACTGTTATTAATGCATTATTGTAAAATTGCTAACAATCTAGACATTGATGTGTTTCGTGTTACACAGGCAGAACTAAAATCAAAAGTTAAGAACTTATGATCTGTTAGTAAAATTTGAATAGATTTCAAATACCTTATTTTAGAAAAAAATTGTTATTCATTCTTGTGAACTGTTGTAATATTGCCCTAATTTTTTAATTGTGTAAAAGAATAGTCCTAAAAACTTATCGTTTATTAGAATTTGTGATGTGATGTATACCGTATTCTTTAAACAAATATTACCTATGTGTTTATAATATGTAAAAATGAAAATGAAATTAAAGGTGCTCAACGGAATTATATATATATATATATATATATATATATATATATATATATATACTTGAAAATTTTTAAACTAAGCGAAGATGCTTTACTGCATAATATAATATATGAATATTGATTTAATTTAAAATATTACGTTCCAAAAATAGAACTTATATGGAATATGCATTAATTTAAATGATATGAATTACAAATGGGAAATACGAAGTTGTACTAATGTACAGGCTCTCCTAAATTCGAGGGCAAGCATAGGGATCTCGCTTATTATAAGAGATAGGATATGGGTTTAAATTCGGCACTTTTGCTAAATTCGATGCCGAGTAATAATCTGAAAATAAATTTGAGCTAACTCGAATGGATTTGGTTTTATGCTCAAAAAACTAAAAATTTCGATTTTCGTTTTTCGCGTTTGGCCACCTTATTATTAGGTATTTTCAAAATTCGATTAAACATTATTAAGGCACCTTTTTATGCACAACACTAATACGGTATTAAAAATATTATGTGACGTTTCGTTTATTCTGAACCATCATCAGGTTTATTTTTTCTTATGGGGGTTAAGATATATTTTTATGTCGTTGGATGGAGAATGTTATGCTGATTTTAGCAATATATAACACTTTATGGTTTGATCGACTACGAACTAAAATAATCAGAAAAATATGAAGAACAAGATTCCGCCTTCTTGGATCCAGCAAGGAATAATTACAGTAGTTCTACTTATTTAATTTGTTAAACTCGTTAGAACATCCAAAAAAATATAAAAACATTTAAACAATTAAAAAAAAAACATTAACAAACAACTCAAACAAGTATGTCTATGTAACACGGTCATAATAGCGACAACGCAAATTTATCGATAGGTAACAACAAAATAATTACACAGACAAACAAACAAAAATTATTATAATAAATGTTCGAACAAGTTTCCTCCTTCTTAAATACAGTAACGAATTCTTCTTCTACAATTGTTTACGCTTCTTTGAATGGTTCATTAACAACCCTATTCTGGAGTTTTTTTATATTTTGCGGTGGCGTCTTATAAATCATATTTTTTAAATAGCCCCAGAGGAAGTAATCTAAAGGGGTTAAATCTGGACTTCTTGCTGGCCACCTAAGTGGTCCCCTATTTCCCATCCATTTATCAGGAAATTCGCCGTTAAGATATTCACTTATTATCGCAGCATTTTGAGGAGGAGCTCCGTCCATTTGCCACCAGAGGGTTCATCTTTCGTTTAGCGGAACATCATCCAAAAGGTCTGATATTTCGTGTGTTAGAAATGCGAAGTAGCGTTGAGACGTTAGGATACCTTCGTAAATAATTGGCCCAAGGAGCCTATCCTTCCAGATTCCTACCCACACATTAAAAGACCGGTGGCCTTGTCCTCGCATTTGCCTGTTAATTCGTGGATTTTCAACGGACCAGTAGTGCTCGTTATTACGATTAAACATTCCATTAGTGGAAAAATTGCACTCATCCGTCCAAATTATTTGATTGAGAAAGTTGCGATTTTCCAGCATTTTGGTATTAAGTTGGTTACAGAAATCCAACCGTCTCATATCGTCCCCAGCCCGAAGAGTTTGACTAACGTGTAACTTAAATGGTGCCTTAATAATGTTTAATCGAATTTTGAAAATTCCTAATAATAAGGTGGCCAAACGCGAAAAACGAAAATCGAAATTTTAGTTTTTTGAGCATAAAACCAAATCCATTCGAGTTAGCTCAAATTTCTTTTCAGATTATTACTCGGCATCGAATTTAGCAAAAGTGCCGAATTTAAACCTATATCCTATCTCTTATAATAAGCGAGATCCCCATGCTTGCCCTCGAATTTGGGACAGCCTGTACATTTTTAATAGTAAATAAAGTTTCATTTTCAAATATGAAATCAACAGTGTTATCTTAATTAATGGTGACATCAAAAATTATAAGAAATATAAATAGTATAGTAATAAATGAGTAAAACTTGTAAAATGATAATGAACTATATGGTTTAGATAAGATTGGAAAAACGCTCGTAATTGTATCTTGCATTGAAAATGCTGACCATACACATTCCTTTCTGTTGAAGTACATTTTATTAATTATAGTACTGATTTTACATGAAATTACACATATAATTTTACGTCGCGTTGGAACTAAAAAATTGGTGGTCCTAAACTAATAAAAACTGTTGAAATCGTGCAGTAAGTTGTGTTTCTTATGAGTATAAGTAAGCAAAGCAAAAAAAGTTGCATTTTAAGTGCGGTTTATCGTTTCAAAATTGTATAGGTCAATTTTAGGACCATTTTTTATATTTTTGACAAATTAACAAACGCAATAAGTAAAGTGCCGCTTGTAACACGCAATCACCTTTTCAAAAATATTTATTTCGATTTGGAACTATGGGCAAATTTAAAAATTGAAGAGCGCGTTTTTTTATTTTTATAATATAATTTTACTTACGCATATTCATATGAAACATTTATATAATAATGTTCACCTTACATTATAATATCATATTCCAAACATAGGTATACCCATTTTACTTCATCAACTAAAATAATGGCTGGCAAGAAATATTTATAAACATTTTTTTTAACTCAAACTTAACGTCTTTATTACAGATTTCGTTGAATTTGTTGATTTAGGGTTCAACAGAACGGAAGAGGGTAAGTAGAATATTAAACGTAATTTATTTTTTTAACTTCAATTTTCAGATGAAGTAGTTACTAATTTTCTAAGAAATATATTTCCGGAAGCGAGTAATTTTTGTCGTTATTTCAGTCTTAAATAATTTTTGTTTTAGTACGATATCGTTTTTTATGGAAGGGGACGTAACCTCATTTAGCGGGACCCATCTCGTATTAAATATTTGCAATAAATTTCAATTATTCATAGACGCGGACATCGATATGACTATGTGGTTGATGAGGGTATATCTATATAACTTATTATTTTAATTGAACTGATTTTTTTTTGTTTTAGATCATTACCTAATTTGTATTTTTAGTATAAAATATAGTATTACTTATGTTTTGTTTTTTCCCTTACCTTCATTATTTCAGTTCTTAATAAAATTATTGCACCTCTTTTGTTTTCCTGAGTAGCGTATGACTTTAATTCAACTATTTTTTTTCTGTTTCAATTCATGAATGATTACTTTTTAACACTTTGAGTGCCAAAGACGCCGATCGGCGTCCTTCGGCACCTGTCGTCAAGAGCCGAGGGCGCCTATCACGTTTGTTCGGCGCATTGGGCAAGATCTGTTTCCAACGCTTTGTGCATCGGTTTCCGACTCAAGGTCATATTTGTTGTGAAATCGCAAATTAAAAATGGACGAAGAAGCAGGGACCTCAACTGGTAAAAGAAAGCGGAATCCTCGGTCTTTCTATCAGAAAAAGTTAAGTGATCGTGAACTATACGATTTGTTAGACTTTGAAGGTAGCAGCGATGATTATGAACCGTCCGATTCAGCCTCGGAGACAAGCAGTGGAAGCAGTAATGAAGATGGCGGTACTGATACGATCACCGGCGGACAGACCGACGCTAACAAAGGTACAGCAGTAGTTCGAAATGAAGTTAAGTGGTCTGATACCCCAGCAGGTTTTCAACATTTTAATTTTACTGTAAACCAACAACTCCTAGTTCCTGTTCCTGTGAATCCTACTCCGGTCGACTTTTTCAATCTGTTTGCCGACAATGTTTTCTTGGAGAAAATAACAGAGGAAAGCAATAAATACGCCATAGATATTTTCTTGTCGCAAAATACAAAGGAGTCTTCCAGAATTTGTGACTGGAGAGACCTCACTATACCAGAACTACGTACATTTTTCGGTTTAGTCCTACATATGGGTACCATTCAGATCAAGCGTTTGGCAGACTACTGGAAAAAGGATCCCCTGTTTAACTTACCATGTTTCTCGTCACATATGAGCAGAAACCAATTTATGTTGATTATGCGAAGCTTGCATGTCTCCGAAAATCTAGATGCAAACTCTGGTAATGATCGTTTACATAAAATAAGATTTGTTGTGGACCATTTTCACAACAAAATGAAGGAAATCTATTCGCCAGGAAAAGAGTTATCGTTGGATGAATCAATGATTTTGTGGCGCGGTCGGCTGTTCTTTCGACAGTACATTCCGGGGAAGAGACACAAGTATGGGATCAAGTTGTACGTTCTCACAGAGCCAAATGGACTAACCCTGGATGTACTTGTCTACACTACACTGGCAGCGTGAAAAATGTGGGCGGGAACAGCCATTCTGAAAATGTTGTATTGCAACTGATGAAGGACAAGTTAAATAAAGGTCATTCCATTTATATGGATAGATTTTACAACAGTTATTCGCTAGTCATATCCCTGCTTGAACAGAAGACCTACGTAACAGGAACTCTACGTCTTGATCGAAAAAATACACCTAAAGACGTGAAGACATGTAAATTGGACAAAGGTGGAATACGAGTGCAATATGCAAATGGCGTTTCAATAGGAAAATGGCGGGATAAACGTGATGTAGTTTTTTTATCCACGGAGTTTATGCCGGAAATGGTCGAAATAACTACAAAAAGGGGTAAAGTAAAGAAAAAACCCCACCCTATAATACAGTATAATCAGTACATGAGCGGCGTTGATCACCAAGATCAAATGTTATCTTACTATCCGTGTGATAGGAAGACCATACGTTGGTATAAGAAGATGATCATTCATTTTTTACATATGATGGTCTTAAATTTTTATTACCTTTATAATCAGTTTTCCGGTAAAAAAATGAAGTTTTACGAATTTCGCTTGGAAATAATACGAAACTTACTTCGATCCGATGTAAAGGCAGTTATTCCAAAAGCGCCAGCACTTCAACCTACAGCCCATATTCCGAAATTTATCGGACCGGTTACTGCAAACAAAAGAAGGCCAAGGAAAAAGTGCAGGCAATGCTATAAACAGAAAATAAGGAAGGATACAGTCTATATGTGCGAGGCTTGCCCTGGATCACCAGGACTCTGTTTGGAGACTTGTTTCCAAAACTTCCACAAATAACTTGTTCATTTTTACGTTTTTGTATAATTATTATTATACGGTAATATTATATAAACCTTTTTTAGTTTTTTTTTGCTTTGTTAGTATTGCTTACTTGAATATGATATGAATATAGCTTTAGGTACTTGAATATGTCGTTTTATGTTTGAAATACATATTTTTAATTTTCAATGTGCTATTATTTACAAAAAAATAATGAAATTTTAAAAGACGCCTTTAGGCGTCATCGGTATCATGGTATAAATTACTACTTAGGAGCCGAGGACGCCGAAGGGCGTCATACCGCCATTTTGTAATTAGGTGGCAAATTGCTTAAAAAACAACTAATTATATATATTGCGGCATAAAAAAAACGAATATCCCAAAATTTTCCGAATTTTATTTTCCGGCACTGGGCAAAAGGGACTAGAATCCAGTCTGGCATTCAAAGTGTTAATATACATTTTGTTATCATTCTAACACACATGCATTTACAAGTATAAAGTGGAAATCAATTTAAGTAAGTCTTGCAGACATGCAACACACATTACACATTTGCTGACTATTTTGTATAATTTCATTTCCTTACGTTTGCTTAATTTTTATGACGGTATTACAATTGGGAAACTAATAACAACTGATTTCACGCTCTTATAACACATTAATTTTAGTACTTCTGGTTACCATTATTAATTCACTAATTTTATATTATACAATTATCCTTATACTCCGTCATTGCCCATTTATGTACGCACACAAGATGTATACTTTTGTTATAAAAGATATTCGTTATCCTTTTCATAAATTTTATGTTAAAGCTAGCATCACTTCAGGATTTCCTATATGAGGCCGTTATTAATGCAAATATTTCCGATACTCAATTATCTACATTTACTATAATTACTTAACCAATATTACATAAAATTCTTATTTCTACATATCTATCTATTTATACACCTCAGCCCCAAAATTCACAAAATTGTTTGATGCAGGCCAGTTCCTGCTCTAGTTTGCCTTCCTCTGCTCGTGAGGCCTCCAACTCAGCATTCAGCTGCGCCGTTCTTTACGTGCAGCCCTCAATTTGCTTTTATACACGGTCTCCATATTCTTCATCTTTTCGATGGCCTTGAGAACTAATTCTCTCGGAATTTGCGGTTGAAAATGGGGCGGTGTTGTTGTCGGGTAGAAATCTTCTTCAAAATCCCTGCCGTAGACCTCCACCATTGTCTCCATTTGATTTCCGGTACTGTGAAGAACACATACAAGTTATTTTTTTTTTATTTGGAGTAACTTACTGTACATGTCGGTGAGGCAACGATCCCAGAGAATGTGAATACGTCTGCGAGTTTCCATTACTGTGATAACTTGTCCAGGTTAGGTAAATTTTTGTTTGGCTGTGGTTTGCAACTTACTATTGAAGTTGATGAAGCGAACTCTCTGTTAACAACGGAGGCATGGACAACTGTGGTGGTGGTGCTGACGCTGTTGTTGTGCAAAGAAAACGTTCTATTATAATTATAATAGAATTATAGTCAACTTAGGATACAAGGATCCCTTAATTTTTTTAACAAAGGCATATGATAGCTTTGCTAGAAAGGTTAATATCATGTTGAAGAAGTCTTTGTTAAAAGTGAATGTTGTACTGGTATGCCAATTTATTAACTCTGAAAATACGAATGTAGAATTAAAACATTTTTCTACCAGAAATTCCGTTACTGACTTTGGCACAAATCTCAAGATGTGGTATCAAAGGGAAATAGTTGACAAATTGACAGTTAAACTGGAAGAGTTTCAAGGAAGGATCGGGGTTTGCTCTAAGCGAAATTTTGCATTTAAAAGTAAACATAAATAATTACGTTCCCATAAGGGGTGGCATTTCTACTTTCATCACAGTTCTACGTTGTATTGCACTAAAGGGGGCTGTTGTTAATATTAAAAATAACGATAAATTTTGTTTTCTTTGGTCGGTGGTCTCCGCTTTGTATCCTGCAAACAAACACCCCGATAGAATAGGAAGCTATCCCCATTTCGATGAGGTATTGAATCGTGGCACGATTAAATTTCCCATTAAATTAACAGATATAAAAAAATTAAAAAAATTAAACCGTCTATCCGTAAATTCATACTGCATAGTAAAAAAGCATGTAATGCCATTCATGATTAGTGATAATCACAACCATGGTTTTCCCAGGATACATTTATTAGTACTCTCCTCAGACGATAACAGTGTAAAGGGGGCAAACGTCAACAACAAATATTACCACTATACGTGGATCAAGAACATGTCAGTGTTGTTGTCCTCTCAATTTTCCAATCGAGGACACAAAAAATTTTTTTGTAACATATCCTTAAATAATTTTTCCTCGAACACTCTGTTACAGAAACACTCCTCTAACTGCTATCAAATAAATAAATGCTCGGTAAGATTTCCCAACGAAAACCAAAAATACTTTTACGCACTATTCATATAAGGAAAAGGTTCATCTTGCTATTTACGCAGATATTGAAAGTATTTTAGAAAAATGTTCCAATTCTCCAGATGTTGGTGGTGCAAACACCAAATTGTTTCAAAACCATATACCTTTCAGTATTGCGTTTTATCTCAAGTGCTCTTACGATGACACTTTATCAATTTTTTTTTGCTATAGAGACTGCATTACGTGGTTTATCAATCAGTTATGGAACATTGCAAATTCGGTCAATTCAATTGTTACTAATGTAATTCCCATGCAACCGCTAAGCTTGGCTCAACAACAAAATTTTGATGAGGCTACGCAGTGTCACGTATACAAAAAACCTTTTGTAGAAAATGAAATTAAAGTAAAGGACCACTCGCATCTCACAGGGATCTATAGGAGGCTGCCCATAATTACTGTAACTTAAACTTTCAAGATTCTTACGAAATCATAGTAGTATTCCATAACGTAAGCGGGTACGATGTTCATTTTTTCATTAAAGAACTGGCAACCAGTATTCCTGGACCTGTTAAACTCTTACCATTAAACAAAGAAAAGTATATTTTTTTTACAAAACATGTTGACAATACAAGCATTCAGTTTAAATTTATCGACTCGTTTCGATTTATGAGTAGCAGTTTAGACAAGTTATGTTCCTACTTGAATAATGACAAAAAATCCACAACTAGATTACACAGCCGTAACGAAACCGAATTTGATTTGATAACGAGAAAAGATGTTTTTCCATATGAGTACATAGATTCTTGGGAAAAGTTAAATGAGACCTCTCTACCGACTAAAGAGGAATTCTTTAGTTATTTGCATAACGAAGGTGTCAGTAGTGAAGTATATGAGCATGCTTTAAAAGTATGGCATGTTTTTGATATTCGAACGTTGGGTCAGTGTTCGGACCTGTACCTAAAAACTGATGTGCTTCTTTTAGCGGATATCTTTGAAAATTTTCGCAACACCAGCCTGCAAACCTACCTTCTTGATCCATTACACTACTATATGGCTCCCGGTCTAGCATTTGATGCAATGTTAAAAATTACACAAGTCAGATTGGAACTTTTAACCGACATCAATCAAGTTATGTTCATTGAGAAGGGTATTAGGGGAGGCGTTACTCAATGCAGTACTCGTTACGCAAAAGTCAACAACAAATACATGTCGGAAGGATTCGATCCCGAACTTCAAACCGCCTATTTAATGTACTATGACGTAAATTCGCTTTATGTAGCCACCATGTGTGAATCGTTACCGATCGGGAACTTTAATTTTGTGGAAAACTTTGAGGACTTGGACATAATAATACATCTCGATATGATTCCGAGATTGGCTACACTTTGGATTGCGATTTAGACTGTCCGAGAGATTTCCATGAATCCCACAGTGACCTGACGTTAGCACCCGAAGATATGATTCCACCCGGATCTAAAATTAAGAAACTTTTGTTAAATTTGTATCCCAAACGGCACTATATCGCGCACTATAGAAACTTGAAGTTGTATATAAAACATGGTTTAAAACTTGTAGAAATCAACAACAACAAACTCTGTTACAACTCGTCCTTGGGGTTACTATTCAACTATTTCCGTCTGAATACTTCTCAGTAACGTTTAATTTTTTGAATTTATATTTCAGAGCATGAGCACCAGTTGGAGCATTCGTTCAGAAGAACACGTTCGCATGGAACAAGAGCTCGGTCATGCTACGCGTGTGATATATACAAAATATTTAAACAGTGCTATAATGGATATATCATCAACTGAAAACTATTTTTTTATTAATGCGATATTGCAAGACATTGTTCTACCGGACGAGTGCTTCAACTGGTGCAACAAAACGGGAAATGTGTGCGCGAATAGAATTATATTACTGTTCAATAAAGAGAGTGAACTGGATAATTTAATTAAAAAATTTGTAAATATGTGTAAGATTGTAAATGGTGAATGTATAACTGCTAATCAACTTGAATCATTTGTCTTACAACCACACGTCAAAATGTATATACTTGACATAAGTAAGCCGTTATATAATGTTCACAGTATCTTAGGTAATTATAAGAATTTGTCGGTGGTGATGGACGACGCTATTTGTACGGCCATCGAATACTCTAAGGCTCTGGAAATTCTTTGGAATATATGCAAGGAGCGGGATATCAAGTACCCTTTTAGACCGTCCGATGACCTTCGTCATAAACGAGCGCACGAATGGTTACTGGAGAATATTCGAAAAGATGTTGAAAATCCATAGGCGCTCCTTGGATGGACCAACGGTCCAGACAACGCATTTTGGCCATCCACCGAACTGAGCGAATACCAAAAATGCATGTAAGGAAAGATATTGTTAAAAAAACCTTTGTATGGTGAGATGAAATAAAAAACGATATAACAGTATGCTGAGTTTTTATTTATAGTTAAGTAGTTACAACAATATGCTATAAAACTACATTGTCATCATCGATCCACGAATATTCATTTAATCCCAACCATTTTACGTACACTTTTCCACCAAGTACACGTCCGGATATTTAGCCTTTTGCAGTTCCTGTCCATAAAATCCACCTAGTATGGGTGTCCCTTTCATGTCTTCTAGCAAGTACGTGACCGGATTGGTTACACGTACTTTAACAATCTCGAAAAGTTCACTCGACCAATTGGGTACATAACCTTTATCAAATATGCTTTTAAATTCACTAATGCGAACTATGTCGCCCACCATGAATCGATCGTTTTTATTGCGGTGTGTTAGCATTTACTTCGCTAGGTTTCATTCCGATCGTTCGATGTTTACGATTATTGTATTCTGTCGCTACTTCCTCGAGAAGTCTTCCAATCCATATGCGTATGTCTTATACACACGTGACACTAGACGATGGGTAGACTTATTAAAATAAGCGGTTTTCAGACTAAACTCTTCGAAAACTGTTTCTAACAAGTTGCACAGAATCTGAAAAATTACTTCAGAATTCACATTTATTCGTAAAACAAACTCAGATTTGTTGTCACTTGCGCTACTACGATCGATTTTACTAGCTAAAATGTGCTTGGGCGAGTTAAAAATCATAATGACCAAGGAAACTAGTTTAAATACACATTTGGTAGAATGATAGTAGTAAGGCTATGTATATCCTCCAACAGGAAGTGACGTCACACTAATCAGCGGCGATAGCGAGCACGTAAGCCTCGCCCCCTCCACAAGATGACCATGGCGGACCAATTAGAGACGAGGACATGGCCCCGCCAGAGTGGCGTCGGAACAATAGGATGCTCTGACAACATTGTTAAGGGGGCTGGCCCATCTGATGCCCAATGAGAGGCGTGGAGGCCATCTTGGGAAGATCATGAAGGGGACTGACCCATCTGTTGACCAATGAGAGACATAGCGACCATCTTGGATGTATACTTCAGCCTCTGGCAGGGGTGCTCGATGTCTTCTTCTGCTTATGCTAACTTCTTCGGCATGGATCCTCGACGTATTTCTATGGAGATGTTGCATGTTGCGGAGCCATGCGGGTAGGTTTTTCGCCGCTGCTAAAGAGCTACTTCCGTTGTTGAAGAAGTCTTTGTCTTCGCCGTCGCAGACTTAGATGCGCGTTAGACGTATAAACCGGGTTGTTTGCTCGTTGTGAGAGTCGAACTACTGTAGATTATGGTAAACGTATAAGCGTTACCACTCGACCACCGACGCTTGTTAGATATGTAATACGGAAAGCTGGATATAAATGTTTATGCTGACGTCACACCGCGTATATAAATGTATACCCATGTATATAATAGTAAAAATAATGATGCATGAAAATTAAAGTTGAAAAAATCAATACAGAGATAATTGTAGAAAATAGGATTCATAGTTAAGCATTCTGATGGTAAATAAAGAATCTGTTAATAAATAGCATCGATTATTCTTTTAGGTACTAACGTATTATATTTATAATCAAGTATAAGCTATAAATAAAATGTTTTCGCTGTGTAAGGTTTTGTTACTAGGTATACATTTTTGACCAGGTATTTATAATGTTCTGAATGGTGAAAAAATAATAAAATTGCTATTCATTTTCACACAGCGTATAGAAATGTTTATGGTTGGAAATTATAAAATTAATGTAGAAAATCAATGGGTATTGCAACATTGTGTAATAGTAAAAATAATGAATTTCTAAATAAATAAGGACTATAGAAAATGAATTTATTTTAAAATTTAATAAAAATCCATTTAGCATAGTATACTAGTTGGTATTCATATTGATAAGAAGTTCTTATAAATAGCGAAGGTGATGCAGTAGATGATACATAAATTCAAACATATTCTTGACCTTTACTTGATAAACTGTTTATGAAACAATAAAGAGAAATCAGCGCTATAGGTATCATTATTTTATTTTTAAACAACCAGGTGAAGTAAGAAACAAGCACAACATACAGCATGAAAGTAATTATATCAAATGGTGAGAGAAATAATGAAAACATAGGTATGTAAAAATAAATTTATTGCGAAATTACATACAATGTATTTCTAAAGTACATTATTGATAACATTCTTGGCCTTTTATAATCATCCTGAGAGTATATATAGGAGCGCTATACCATATGACTATCTCAGTCGTTATCGTGATATTGATCAGGTAAGTTCTTTTCATTCTTTAAAAATAGTTAATACATAAATCTTTACTTGCTTATTTCCAAAATATTGAAAAGTGTACACTATTTTTTACAGTTGTCTATCTACTGTCTCTTCTTTCCTTACTCCCCTGCATTGTCTTCCTCCCTCTTTTCTCCTCTCTCCTCTCCTCTGTCTTCTTTTTTTCATATTTCTTCTATCCATTCCCTTCCTTTTTGCCCCAGTATGTCCTCTGCCGTGTTACCCTCTTCATTTAACTCCCTGCATTCTTTCAACATATGGTTGATCGTCTCCATCACTTCCCCATACAACCTACATTTTCTGTCTTCGTCCCTTCTTCAATATTTGTTCCCTCCTTCGTTTCCATACCTAAATCTAGCTATCATTTTCTTTCTTTTCTTCCTCCCTTCCCCGTTCAGATATTCTGGTATCTCTTCTCTCTTCATATTCCTATAGTTTATATTACATTTTCCTTCTTTAATCTTCGTCCATCTTTCCTGCTTTTGGACATCCCTATCCCTTCTAATTATGTCGTCTCTCACACTCACTCCTTCTCTTCTTAGTCTCTCCACTTCTTCTTTCGCATACCCATTTCTTTCATAATAATCTTTTCTGGATTCCTGTCCATATTTTATTCTTCTTTTATTTCCTTCCTGCATCCTTGTAGTACCTTGCACTCCGATCTTCTACTCATTTCCTCCTCGAACATTGTTCCTCTCTTTCCCGACTCCACCCTCATTTCTTTTCCTTGCACCTCCTCTCTGATGATGTAACCGGGTGTTTCTCTTGCCACTCCCAATACCCACTTCCAGTACTTTTCTTGCAATCCTGTCTCTTTATATTCTTTCCACTCCCACACTTCCGCCCCGTGCAACACCGCACTTTTTATTAGTTTTTGAAATAATAATTTCCTTTTCCTTAAGTCCATTCGAACACTCCACACTTACCCTATTAATTTATTTCCTTTTCTTACTCGTACCTTTATATGCTCCCCATCTTTATTGTCTTCTCTCATGGTGTATCCCAAGTAGGTGAATTCCTTTACCTGCTGCATCTCATCTTCCCTCCATTTCTACTCCTCCTCTTTCCTTTTTCCTCCCACTTTTCTCAATACTATTAACTTAGTTTTGTTCCCATTTACTTCCAAATCTTTTTTTTTCAAATATCTGTCCATCGTTTGTAGCATCCCCTTCATTTCTTTTCCTTCCTTCGCTATTAGCACTGTCATCAGCGAATGCCAGAGACCACACTTTCCTGTTCCCCACCACCACGCCTCCTTCCTGTTGCCCCCTTAATTTCTCCTCTACGTCTCCTGTGTATACCGCGAACAGGCTTGGGCTCAGTGAGCATCCTTGCCTTATTCCCTTCCTTGTTAACAATCCTTCACTTAATTCTACATTCACCCTCACCCTATTCTTGATTTCTTCGTATATTTCTTCCATCCTTTCTATTAGTATTTCGTTTATCTTCTTTTTCCTCAAGTATTCCCACAGGTTTTGCCTGTTTACCCTATCAAATGCAGCTACTAGATCTACAAATTCTGCTACCATTTTCCCCTTTTCTTTTATAGTTCCTTATTTGCCATGTGTTTCAGTATGTATACATTGTCTATTGTACTTTTTCCTTTCCTAAATCCTACCTGTCCATCAGATATCAGATTCTTTCCTTCTGCTTCCTTCTTCAACCTTTCCTCTAGTACAGTCGCGTATGTTTTGTATGCCGTGTTTAGTAGTGTGATTCCTCTGTGATTTGTCACTTATTTGTCACATATATAACCTTCTCTCCACTTCTCCGGGAATCATTCCCCTCTCCATATTTTGTTTATTATTTCCGTAATCCTTTTTGCTATATTTTCTCCTCCATATATCTACTCCTTACCTTGTGCCCCATCTTCTCCTGCAGCTTTATCTTTTTTCACCTTCTGTATTGCCTCTATAACTTCCCCTTCATTTATTCCTTCTCCTTCTTCATGTATTTCGTATATTTTCTTATTTTGTCTTTCTTCTTCCTGTATTTGCTCCCCCTCCGGTACGTTCCTGAAATATCTCTACCATTCGTTTATTTGTATTCCTGTTTGTGTTCATCTTCTCCTCTTTTCTTTCTTTAAATATTCCCATACGTCTTCTTCCATTTTTATATCCTTAATCTGCTCCTCTTGTTTCTTTTTGTTTTCTTCCTTTTTACTCCTGCATGTTTTCTTATATTTCTTTACCGCTTGTTTATATTTTTCTTTTTCTGCTTTTCCTTTTTCCACAGTCTTAGTGTTCTTCTTGCCTTCCTCTTCGCCTCATGCATTTAGGTCCCACCATCTCTTCTAACTTGTTTTCTCCCATTTCCATTGTTTGAACTTGACATTCTTCGTTGCTTCCTCTATGCTCTCTCTCATTTCTTCCACACTTTATTCCACCCCTTTACCTTCCCAGAATGTTTTTCCCATTTTCTCTTTGTACCTCTTTTTACTCTCTTTTGTCCATACATTCTTGGTTATGAATTCCTCTTCTTTTACCGTCTCCTCTCTTTCTCTCCCTTACATTATCAGTTCCAAAGGCTGGTGGTCCGATTCGACCCTCTCCCTTAGCCTAAATATCTTCACCTTTTCCTCGACCTCTGCATTCGTTATTACATAATCTATTATTGATTCTCCCCTTGCTCCTATGTACGTGTACTCCCCCTCTCTCTTCTCTATTCCCATTTATTATTTCCTACCCCCTTTCGTTGCACACTTCTAACAGTTCTTTTCCTTCCATATTTAACACTTTATCCTTTAAAAATAGTAATTAAATACGAATATTAGTCAATTGTTAGGGTCTCTGGCCACTACTGAATAACAATTACTTGTTTCATTTGCTGCTGCAGTTCATTCGCTCAACAGATATGTATAATGTTTTTTCATCATTTTACATAAAACATTGTAATATATATATATATATATATATATATATATATATATATATATATATATATATATTATAAAAAAGTGCTCGCTGCTGTAGTTGACTGCTATTCTAATTACTTGCATCGCTCCAGGTAATTCATATGTTTATATTTGAAGCATTAATTGTATCGATAAATTCTAGATTTGATAAAATCTGCCATATTATATTACTTGCTGCTGCAGTTCGCTAGATGTCCAGGTACAATGTTTACCGTTTATACTAAATCCATTTTATGATTTATTTTTTAGAAACGGCTTTAATCAAGAAAATTTATTCATCCCTAACAATGATTGAACATTTCTATAACCATCACAATACCCATGATGAGAATAAAATCGGTAAGATAACGTTGGTGATAAGGCAACTAGCGAGCATTGCATGGAAATTGGAGCGGTACAGAATACTAGTAAAGCAGGTAATAAAACCAGCTGAAGCGGGGCCCCTTGGAAGCAAAGGTACTGTCGAGTGGAGGGATTCGGCTACAGCCTTTATGCTCTTATTGGAAAGGATGTAACTGCATATACACAGTACCAGTATATTTATGTGATGTAAGAAGCAGCAACATGTTAATTTATCAATGATCCTCCACGTCTCTCATTGGTCAGCAGATGGGCGAGCCCGCTTGATAATTTTATCAGTGGAGGGCCACATACTCGAATCCCATTGGTCCGACACCACTCAGTCCGTTACCCCATCTTGTGGAGGGGCGGGGCTTAAGTGTTTCCTCACGTCGCTGATTGGTGTGACGTCACTTCTTGTCGCAGAACACACATAGCCTTACTACTGATGGTCAATCAATCCAAACTTAAAACTCGTAATATCTACTTTAAGTGTTAAAAGCACGTTAAGGTTTGCCTAAATACTTAATTTATTTGAATCCGAGACAATAGATAACCAATCGCTAGATAAATTTAGTGAACATGAAAGGTTAAAAATAGTATCATTACTTAAAGATTTTGTCAATAAAACGTTTTGTGAATGCGGCAAATAGAAATCAAATAAGATTGGCCTAAAGGAGTCCAAACTGATGTCAATTCGGTAATGTGAATGTAATTTAGAATTGTTTATTATGAAACAAGCTTTGCTTTTTCTGTATTATAAGTGTTTTGTAATTGTGGTTTCATATTAGTTGAGTTGATCGGCCTATTTCTAGTGTTTGCTTTTATAGCGCAACATTTCGGAAACGGACTCTGCTTGCGTCATCAGGCTTAGTCCTAAGAAGAACTGTTTTCGCACTTGAGTCGAATTCGTCTAAGAATTTCTTTTCTAGCACCTGACTACTCTCAGATTCAAACTTTGGTAACTTTCACTTACAAGTCTGACACCTTTAGCGCTGGTAAATATGAAGTTTGTAATTTCGAGGACTGCCTAAATTCGATATAAGCACATTCTTGCAATTGAAAGGTTTATCAAATTCATCCACTCGATTCTCTTCTTTGAAATATTGGTGGAACGTTGAGGTAGAACACATTTGAAATTGGGTGTTTCCACCACTACCTGATTACCGTACTTGGTATAAATAGTACTCAGTAGGAGTATTTTATATTTGTCAGTCGGTTCTAGATTAACCACGTTTTTAAACGGTTTACAGAATGCACTTTGATTTAACCATCTATGTTGCAAGTTCCAGTATGGATCTGTATTGCAAGTTGAACTAATCTATGAGAAGCATGCTGTTTCTCTATATTAGGAACTACAGAGCATACGCAAAACCAGTTATAACTTGACTTTTAGAAGTTAATAGAAATAACTCTTTGCTGTCTATATTGCAGATTCTATTTTCTAGAATTTATTTGTAGGTATTTTCAATATTTTTTTCCACTATGCAGTTTTTAAAGGTCAATGAACCCTTATATCCGGTAAATGATTTTGAGACAGAAATATCAACAGTCCAGTAAATTATTGATTTTTAGGCAGAAATATCAATAGTGGAGGTTAATGAACCTTTACTTCTGGCCCCAGGTCAATAAACTTTGGTTCTGTTTTTAGATTTATAGGAATTGATCAACTTCGGTTTGCTAGGTCGATGACCCTGATCAGATTAATAAAGATCAATGACGTTGAAAAGGTCATTAAGCCAACAATAGACCCGGTCCAGATCAATGAACTTTGGTCCTCAAAAGTTCAATAAACTTGGGCGTTTTCATGTTTAAGGATCACCAAGTGTCTTAACGTTAACCCACTTTTAAAGACCAATGAACTCTGAGATTTCCAGGAATTGGTTCTATTTTTAGATTTCTAGGAATTGTAATATTATACCCCTAGAAGTCAATAAACTTTGGTCTTGAAAAGGTCAATAAACTTTGAGATTTCTACAAAATGGTTTTAAATTTCTAAGATTTGTAGTGAGAAACCCCTAGTGATCAATGAACCTTGCCCTCAAAGGGTTATTACATATAATATTGAAACTTTATACTCTTCCCCCTCCCCTTTCCACAAACAAGTTCTATTAGTATATTTCTAAGAGTTATGATACTCCAAAACTTTGACATTGAAGAGGTTAATGAACTTCGGATTTTCCTTCTCCTGTTTCCACAGCTGGTTCTATTTTTATGTTTCTAAGAATCGTAATGTAACATCCCTAGAGGTCAATGAACATTGACCTTGAACAGATCATTGAACTTTTGAGTTTCCAGGAACTGGTTCTATTTATAGATTTGTAAGAATATAATACGATGCAGCTAGAATAATAATGAAATTTGACCTTGGCTCTCTCTCTCTCACACATATTGTAGTTTCCTATCTATCTGTCTGTCTCTTACACATGTTAATTTCTATGTCGTCCAGAATAACTACGGAATACACTGTTCAGTTTATAATCAACCCCTTCGCTTTACCTAACTCGGGCAGCAACCAAAAGTAATCACAATCGTACCAATTTTCTTACATTTACACATTTTATGCTCAGAACGGTTCTTTCTATAAGAAAACACCTTTATTCTTAAGTTCAAATAAAATTATTATTTTATTATTGCAAAATATTTAAATAACAATCATTCTTCCCTCATTGCCATGGGTGACCCAAACTCTTTGGATTACGTTGTTGCGTAAACCTTTCTTTTACAGCGTACCACTTCAACTTATTTAACCCATTAATCTTGCCTTACCACTTATTAAAATTAACCTTCATTTCCAACAGAATAGGTAAATGAAACAATGCAAATTGAACATGTGTTTATAATACATAGTGTCAAAATACCCACGTTTTATTTTAATTACATAAATATAAAGCATAATTGGCATTTATGATAAGATTTCATTAAAACAGTTTATTTCACAATAAACTGTAATTTTATAATTAATAAACCCGTGTTATTAAGTGTAAATTTGTGGTACATGATAAATTAGCGCTCACTTGATAGTTCAGGTCAAGTTTGACTATATATGCCAGATTTACCAATCAAACATTTGACGATAGTCCGATGTTTCTAGGAAAATTGTGATTTCTATAATAATAAAATGTCGATGGTATTGGCTTTAAGGTCAATTAAAGACCATACATCAACCGTAGAAACGACTATGGCTATCGTTTTTTATGCCATTTCTTTACAAATAAAAGGTATACATTTGATTCAGTCAAACTAGAATAGTAAGTTTTTCTTATTTTGACATTTAGAATGAAATTTTCAACAAAGCGAGTTTGTCAAAATCCATACTATCTTCATGACTTTTATTGTCAAAATACCTTTAGCATCCATGTAAGGTGCAAATACAGGATTGATATTCTTATCAAAATTCTGAAATATGTTCGTTTTATAAAAATTTATAACCAATACGTCACTTTCTTGAAACGCTGAAACTGATAATTCACCTCTAAAATGATTATTCGAATTTGTGTAATTGAAAATAAAACGAATCACCCCAAGCACCCATGCGACTAAATTTAGAAAATTTAGAAAAATAACAATACCAACCAATCTGCATTAGAGATAGGAATACAAGTCTTAATGATTTTCTAAATAAAAAATCTGATGAGTTAAGATTTCCAGGAGTAAATCACAATTGAATTTCATTTAAGAAATTCAAAGCTTCATCAACTCTATTTGTGATAAACGCCCCCCATACATCTTCCCCTTATATAAAAACTAAAATAGGTGATGAGTCTTTCTAGAACGTGTAATCTACCTACAGAAAATTGTAGAAATCTGAAATCGATTTGCGTAATCTTGAACCATAATGCTGTCAGTCATCCCTTTTTTTAAATACGCAACTCATAAAGAAATAAAAAATATTAAACTCCATTGTTCATCTTTAATGCAAATAAATTGTAAAACAACTCTCAATGGAATCAAGATTTGTATGGGCTTGTCCCAATTATGTATCAATCTGTCCTAGATTAAACTATGCGTAAATCGTATTTAAATTATGAGCCATTAGTTTTGATCACTTCTGCACCTAAAACCAACAAAGAACACGAATTGTAATTTTTTCAAAGATACATTTAAAATGGAACATTGATAATTTGACATCGATAATCTCTTCAAAAAATAAATATAGAGGACATTTAATACAAATGTCAAGAAAAGTAACGCGTCAATTAGTTTCACATAAGTTACAAATGGTGACTTCTTAAAACTAACTTTCTTTGCGTGTGATGATTCAGTAAACCCTTTATAGGCAAACATGACAAAAATAATGCATGCAGCAGCTACCCCTAATGTAAAAGCTTTTAAGCAGATATTTCAATCCAGCCTTTTCAAACAAAAAAACCAATTTTTCGAAAACAGGCCAGAATTTGCCAAAAATAAATTTTAACCCCCCCCCCCAACACCCGACGTCAACTTTTCAACGTATCTAACACATATATCAAATTGGGACAGCTACCCCTAATGTAAAAACTAACCCTAGTAGGTGATAGAAATATTTTTTAAGCAGATTTTTCTGTCTCCACCCTTTTCAAACAAAAACAATCAATTTTTTTCGAAAACGGGCAGAATTAGCCAAAAATAAATATACAACCCCCCCTTTTCTCCTGTCGACGTTTCAACTTATCTAACACATATATCAAATTGAGGCAACTGCCCCTAATGTAAAAGCTACCCCTAGTAGGTGAAAGAAATATTGTTTAGGCAGATTTTTCCAAGCTCAGCCTTTTCAAACACAGAATTTACTGTGATATGCTTTGAAACCCACTGAGCTGGAATTGTACTCGCCAGATGGGCTGCAATCACTTTTATTATGTTTTACCGCGGCTGTAGCTTAACATCGAAGGGTGAGCATGAGTTTTTTTAAATAGGGCTGATCGATTGTTAGCTGGTGTTTCACTTTAATTGATTAAGAAAAAACGATTTGATATGCATATTGTCCTTTAATTTTTGTAATGGTAAATATATACTCTTATTCTACGTTAATCACAGTAAACAACAAAAAAAATTCTCTAACCCAAGCAAAACAAATTGTTTTCGCAAACAGGCTAAAGTAATCAATAAATTAAACAGACGCTTCTAGTATCCGGTACTCCAAGCGGTACTCTTTCCACTCGGGTATTCCAATTGCTCTCCTTATGGTGGCTGAGATAATTAGACTGGCGGTACAGAATTATGAATTTAAACTATGATAAACTCCCTCAAATTACGTTAACTAATACTTTGATTACGCCCCTGTTTAGTAGTGCATAGAAAATATACAAATTTTACAGTAATGTATTGTGCGATAACGTTTTATTTCTTGTTGAAGAATTTTTCTCGTGTTGAACATTTTTATGCGGGTCCAATTTATCCTTTTTACAGGATTTATCAGTTATTCGTGACTGCGTTATGTTTGAATGGTGCTGTTGATGGTGGATGAGAGAAATGTTACCTGGTGAATCTATTACCTAGGGACGGTTGTATGAGGTATTTACACTATCAGAAACGATTAGTTTACTGGAACATTTATACACTGTTATATAAGCTGGCTGGATAAACCAAACGTTGTGGGTAGTCTAATATTAAAGAATGCTAGATACGCGAATATTTCTTTAATCTGGTTTTTATCGTGAAGTGCGATATACGAAGTGATCGGATTCAGGACATCAGAAAGGAAGTAGACTTTAATAATGTGCAATTACGTTAAGTGAGAGAAAATTTAACATCTACTTTTGTTTACGTTACCAATACGGACTGGAACTATATAACAGAATTAATTATCATTCCTCGGTTTGGTTAACCGCTTTTCATCCGACAACACTGTGTACTTTAGTAAATGTCTGGGGCGGCATGTAGGTGTAAGTTTGTTAGTGTCGGCTAGCAGACCTGGGCAGACAACTCCGTTGCGACACTGTAGAGTCGGCAGGATTTTATGCAGGCAGTCTTTCTGTCCGACTGTGTAAGTAGACAACGACATCGGGAATTAAACTCCTGCCGTAACGTTCTCCACAGGTGTTTGTGTAGGTATTCTAATAAAACTTACATGCATGTGAAGGCTAATCTGAGTGGAAACAGGCCAGTGTGTACAGGAGAATTCGAGATAGGATTCGAATAAGAGGTCTGCTCTATGTAGGGCGGCTTGTGGTTTCATAGAAATCTGCGGAAGGCGAGGAGGGCTTCTAGTAGTGACGTCAACTTAGCAATTAGCTGGGTTCTAAATAATGGGACTGGAGAGGCCTTTGACGTAAATGTTTTCGGAACGACGGCGGAGAGGATAAAATTTATTATTTTCAATTCTGCAATTTTACTAAAATTTCATAATTAACGAATACTTAATTTAAAAATTTGGGAAAGGGTTTCGGCTCTTTACAGGATTACCTATTGTAGTACAGAGATGACAATTTTTGCTATGACAATAGACAAATCACAAGGAGAGTAAAACTTAGATGTGTTGGTTTATTATTGACTGAACAGCTGTTCGATTATAGACAGTTAAATTGAAATAGAAGACGTTCTGCTATCTTCAATGATTAATAACTCACCAAAATTAAAAAGAAAAGATGACAACACAGAATAAGGCCCAACCTGCTATATCAAAGTTCGCCCCCCCCCCTCCAAATGAAATTACTGACTGTTCAAATTAAGCGTCCTTTCAAGCATAATGTACAGAGTGATAAATCTCAAGTGTATACCACGTGTTCAAAATATTTAAGTTGGTACCACTGATAGGTTGGTAAGAAGCTGTATTGCTCTAGCTACTCTAGAGCATGGTTCGAGTCAAAACTACGATCAGTTTCAAATCTGTATGAAGGTCATTAACTTATATATATTATAAAATATTATCTTAATTTAAATAATGACTATTTTGTATTTGATTAGACTGCATCCCTATAAAATACAACAAAATAAATAAAATGTTATTTAATGATTGGATTACAAAATAATGAATCTTAAGTATTTAAATGTTATAATTTCATTTTAATTAAATAAAATTTACAGTACATGTTTGAAAACGGCATGACGATTAAATTCGATATCACAATTTGAAATTCAGAATATATAATTTGTCTTGATATAGACAGTTTGTAAATAACTCAAGAAAATACAAAAGTGAAAAACGAAGGTATAATATGACATAAACTGACATAAACTAAAACGGCTAAAACCACACTAAAAATCCAAAGCAGCCAACTGCAAAACACAACAATATTAACAACTAGGGATTTTTGTCATACCACTACAGTACACTTGAGATTGATCACATTGTATAAATAAAGCAGTGCAAGCTTTACAGTATACAATACATAGTGTGATAATACCCTCATTTTATTTTAATTACATAAATATAAAATATAATTGAAAATTGTGATAAGATTTTATTAGAATAGTTTATTTTACAATAAATTGTAATTTTAAAACTAATAAATACATTGTATGGAAGTCTAAAATTATCGTATATCGTAAATTAACACTCCATTATTGTTTTAGGTTAAACATGGTTTATAGGGTAAACATTTGACGGTAGTCCGATGTTTCTAGGAAAACCACTATATATGGTTAAGTAATTGCTATATCATGCATAACCGCTGATTTAATTGCAGGTCTATCCACGACCTACATATACCGTAGAAACGACTATGGCTATCGTTTTTTTATATCTTGTTTTTTTACAAATGATTGTAGCAATTCTTACTTGTTCTTTCTTTGGCATTTACAATGAAATCCTCAAACTAACATTCTGGAATAGCTTATGGATCTTAACATGTACCAAATCATCTGGTATCATTGTTTTTACTTCAAATATTTTAAACCAACATGACAATTCTTTTCACATTCTTCTTCTACTCGTACATTGTTAGATGGCAACAAAATGGGTTTTTCAAAATCCATATAATCACGATTTATACGTCTCGTTTTGATTGTCAAAATATCTTTAGAATCTATCAAAGAGCTCAAATACGAGGTTTGCCTTTCTCCACAAAATTCTGATATTGATGTTGAATCAAACTCAAAACCAATACTTCACTTTCATGAAACTCTGAAACTGATAATTCACTTCTGAAATAATTATTCGGATTTTTGTAATTGAAAATAAAACGTACTTCTCAAGCGCCCATGCCAACACCTTTAGAAAATTTAGAGAAATAACGATTATACCGATCTGTATGGAAGATAGAAATACAACTCAACAACTTTTCTTTTCTCTCTATAAACCTCCTCATAAAACTCATTTTAATTATATGACGTATTCTAATTTAACCCACCTTGACCTATGCCAACCATACTTTTGGGGTAAAAACCTCTAAATAAAAAATATCCATGC
>JARFJB010002244.1:587500-608431 GCA_036346205.1 Vesta saturnalis
CTCGCGTCTAATTATACTAGAAAATGCGCAATGCACATGAACAATGGTAGATGAATGCTTCGTAACTTAATAAGAAAACATAAATGGAGTTTTATATTGAACTACGACCTACAAGAAATCAATCAACAAAATCAATGATCTTACGATACTCGTTCAATGCGATAAATGTCATTATACTCCTTTTGTTTTGTGAACACTTACCAACACTTCAGGTTGTTTAAATCAGAAACAACAACTAACAGTTTAGAATACGCGTGTAAGTGGTAGACAGGAACTTGCCATCCTTACCGCCAACTCCCGCTGAGATAGCTAATCAGGGTCACATTATCCTTCGTTACCCGACGATATTGTTTCCCTGATCGATGTAATCGATATTGTGACTTGATTTCAGTATCCACAAAGACTTTCACTACTAACAGTTTATTTCGCGAATGTAATTATACAGAGGTAGTTCTTCACCCTACATTTTGATAAAGAGTTAATATTTAATTTCCTCTTTCTTCCTTTTGATCAATTAATTCTTAGGAACTTTTGTTTTTGCTTTATTTCTTTTTTCCACACTGATATATTTTCCCCAACACTAAGGTACTGGACTAAATTACTATGTATGTAGACTGAATTCGGATGCACTTGAAGGTTCCTAATGCTAATCTGATCAGTACTTCCGACCCTAGCTTTTACCCTTTACCTTGCTGTAATGCAACGGTTGCACATCGCGAATAATGGAATCACGAACCGCAAAACCCCTCATGTTTGAGTAATGGAATAACTAGGTATTTTGATTTTTTCTTTTCCCCCAACCTCTTCACTGCAGTTTTGCGGTTGTGAGTGATGACTGTATTGTTTCCGTAGCATTTGCTCCGAATTTCATATAGTTAGCTATTGTTTTACGGAAATGAGACGAGATTCCCGCACCAGATAGTACTATTTTCTTTATATTTTTACATGACCGTTTCACTCACATCCCCAATCTTCTCTTTGTTTTCATAATGGCTGATCATTTCAAATACCCCCAAGTTTTTTTTATAAAAGTTTATCAGCTCTGTGTCTACATTCCAAACCTGTATTACCGCTATAGCTAACTATCGTGGATTTTACATTTAACGTCTAGGGGGTTAATACCCAGGTTGCGCGTGCTGTTTTTTTTAATTTTGTACTAGGACCACAATATTGGTAACCAGTCAAATGTAATTCAATAGAAAGCTCATTGATTGGTGGTTACCAGACACCACCACCACCTTCACTCTTTCGCTATCTACGTAACAATGTGTTTACACACAGATCAAGGTATTTATACCTAAATCAATAGCATCAAAATTTTTAACATTCTACTACTATCAATACATACAATACATGCGATTGCCATCAAGCATGATGCAGATCTTCGTATAAGTACACCTGCAGTAACCGTTTTTGTCATTGTGCTATAACTGAGCACCTTTAAGAGAAAAATACACTCACAGTTGTTATTCGTTGGTAAATATGAAGTTTGTAATTTCGAGGACTGCCTAAATTCGATATAAGCACATTCTTGCAATTGAAAGGTTTATCAAATTCATCCACTCGGTTCTCTTCTTTGAAATATTGGTAGAACGTTGAGGTAGAACACATTTGAAATTGGGTGTTTACACCACTACCCGATTACCGTACTTGGTATAAATAGTACTCAGTAGGAGTATTTTATATTTGTCAGTCGGTTCTAGATTAACCACGTTTTTAAACGATTTACAGAATGTACTTTTCATTTAACGATCTATGTTGCAAGTTCCAGTATGGATCTGTATTGCAAGTTGAACTAATCTATGAGAAGCGTGCTGTTGCTCTATATTAGGAAATACAGAGCATACGCAAAACCAGTTATAACTTGACTTTTAGAAGTTAATAGAAATAACTCATTGCTGTCTATATTTAAAGGTCAATGAACCATCATATCCGGTAAATTATTGATTTTGAGACAGAAATATCAATAGTCCAGTAAAATATTGATTTTTAGGCAGAAATATCAATAGTCCAAGTTAATGAACCTTTACTTCTGGCCCCAGGTCAATAAACTTTGGTTCTGTTTTTAGATTTGTAGGAATTGATCAACTTCGGTTTGCTAGATCGGTGACCCTGATCAGATTAATAAAGGTCAATGACGCTGAAAAGGTCAATAAGCCAACAATAGACCAACACCCGGTCCAGATCAATGAACTTTGGTTTTCAAAAGTTCAATAAACTTGGGCGTTTTCATATCTAAGAATCACCAAGTCTGAACGTTAACCCACTTTTAAAGATCAATGAAATCTGAGATTTCCAGGAACTGGTTCTATTTTTAGATTTCTAGGAATTGTAGTATTATACCCCTAGAAGTCAGTAAACTTTGGTCTTGAAAAGGTCAATAAACTTTGGGGTTTCTACAAAATGGTTTTAAATTTCTAAGATTTGTAGTGTGAAACCCCTAGTGATCAATGAACTTTGCCCTCAGATGGTTATTACATATAATATAGATACGTTATACTCTTCCCCCTCCCCTTTCCACAAACAAGTTCTATTAGTATATTTCTAAGAATTATGATACTCCTAAACTTTGACATTGAAGAGATTAATGAACTTCGGATTTTCCTTCTCCCGTTTCAACAGCTGGTTCTATTTTTATGTCTCTAAGAATCGTAATGTAACATCCCTAAAGGTCAATGAACATTGACCTTGAACACTTTTGGGTTTCCAGGAACTGGTTCTATTTATAGATTTGTAAGAATATAATACGATGCAGCTAGAATAATAATGAAATTTAACCTTGGCTCTCTCTCTCACACATATTGTAGTTTCCTATCTATCTGTCTCTCTCTTATACATGTGAATTTCTATGTCGTCCAGAATAACTACGGAATACACTGTTACACATTTTATGCTCAGAACGGTTCTTTCTATAAGAAAACACCTTTATTCTTAAGCTCCAATAAAACGATTATTTTACTATTGCAAAATATTTAAATAACAATCATTCTTCCCTCATTGCCATGGGTGACCCAAACTCTTTGGATTACGTTGTTGCGTAAACCTTTCTTTTACAGCGTACCACTTCAACTTATTTAATCCATTAATCTTACCTAGCCACTTATTAAAATTAACCTTCATTACCAACATAATAGGTAAATGAAACAATGCAAATTGTATTTTATTTTAATTACATAAATATAAAGCATAATTGACATTTATGATAAGATTTCATTAAAACAGTTTATTTCACAATAAACTGTAATTTTAAAATTAATAAACCCGTGTTATTAAGTTTAAATTTGTGGTACATGGTAAATTAGCGCTCACTTGATAGTTCAGGTCAAGTTTGACTATATATGCCAGATTTACCAATCAAACATTTGACGATAGTCCGATGTTTCTAGGAAAATTGTGATTTCTATAATAATAAAATGTCGATGGTATTGGCTTTAAGGTCAATTAAAGACCATACATCAACCGTAGAAACGACTATGGCTATCGTTTTTTATGCCATTTCTTTACAAATAAAAGGTATACATTTGATTCAGTCAAACTAGAATAGTAAGTTTTTCTTATTTTGACATTTAGAATGAAATTTTCAACAAAGCGAGTTTGTCAAAATCCATACTATCTTCATGACGTTTATTGTCAAAATACCTTTAGCATCCATGTAAGGTGCAAATACAGGATTGATATTCTGGTCAAAGTTCTGAAATATGTTCGTTTTATTAAAATGTATAACCAATACGTCACTTTTTTGAAACTCTGAAACTGATAATTCACCTCTAAAATGATTATTCGGATTTTTGTAATTGAAAATAAAACGTATCACCCCAAGCACCCATGCGACTAAATTTAGAAAATTAAAAAAATAACAATACCAACCAATCTGCATTAGAGATACGAATACAAGTCTTAATGATTTTCTAAATAAAAAATCTGATGAGTTAAGATTTCCAGGAGTAAATCACAATTGAATTTCATTTAAGAAATTCAAAGCTTCAGCAACTCTATTTGTGATAAACGCCCATACATCTTCCCCTTATATAAAAACTAAAATAGGTGATGAGTCTTTGTAGAACGTGTAATCCACCTACAAAAAAATCTGAAATCGATTTGCGTAATCTTGAACCATAATGCCGTCAGTCATCCCTTTTTTTAAATACGCAACTCTTAAAGAATAAAAAATATTAAACTCCATTGTTTATCTTTAATGCAAATGAATTGTAACTCTCAATGGAATCAAGATTTGTATGGGCTTGTCCCAATTATGTATCAATCTGTCCTAGATTAAACTATGCGTAAAACGTATTTAAATTATGGGCCCTTAGTTTTGATCATTTCTGCACCTAAAACCAACAAAGAACACGAATTGTAATTTTTTCAAAGTTATATTTAAAATGAAACATTGATAATCTCTTCACAAAAGAAATATAGAGCACACTTAACACATATGTCTAAAAAAATAACGCGTCAATTAGTTACACATAAGTTACAAATGGTGACTTCTTAAAACTAACTTTCTTTGCATGTGATGATTCAGTAAACCCTTTATAGGCAAACATGACAAAATTAATGCATGCAGCAGCTACCCCTAATGTAAAAGCTTTTAAGCAGATATTTCAGTGCAGCCTTTTCAAACAAAAAAACCAATTTTTCGAACACAGGCCAGAATTTGCCAAAAATAAATTTTAACCAACACCCGCTGTCGACATTTCAACGTATCTAACGTATATATCAAATTGGGGCAGCTACCCCTAACGTAAAATCTGCCCCTAGTAGCCGATAGAAATATTATTGAAGCAGATTTTTCTCCAGCATTTTCAAACAAAATAAAATTTTTCTCGAAAACGGCCCAGAATTTGCCAACAATAAATTTAATTACCCCCCAACACCTGCTGTCGACTTTTCAACGTATCTAAGACATGTATGAAATTGCGACAGCTACCCCTAATGTAAACGCTACACCTAGTAGGTAATTCAAACATGTTTTAAGCAGATATTTCCAAGTTCAGCCTTTTCAAACAAAAAAATTCACTTTTTGCCGAAAACGGGCCAGAATTTGACAAACAAAATTTTAAAACCCCCCAAAACCCGCTGTCGACTTTTCAACGTATCTAATACATATTTCAAATTGGGGCAGCTAAACCTAATGTAAAAGCTATTCCTAGTAGGTGATAGAAATATCTTTTAAGAAGATTTTTCTAAGTCACCAGCCCTTTCAAACAAAACAATCAATATTTTTCGAAAACGGGACAGAATTTGCCTAAAATAAATATAACCCCCCCCCCATCACGCCCCTTTGACTTTTCAACGTATCTAACACATATATGAAATTGGGACAGATACCCCTAAAATATAAGCTGCCCCTAGTAGGTGATAGAAATATTCTTTAAGCAGATTTTTCGAAGTTCAGCCTTTTCAAACAAAAAATTGAATTTTTCTCGAAAACGGGCCAGAATTTGCCAAAAATAAATTTAAACCCCCCTCCATCTCCCGTGCCGACTTTTCAACGTATCTTACACATATCAAATTGGGTCAGCTGCCCTAATGAAAAAGCTAACCCTAGTAGGTGATAAAAATGTTTTTTAAGCAGATTTTTCTGTTACCAGCCCTTTCAAACCAACCAATCAATTTTTCTCGAAAACCGGCCAGAATTTGACAAAAATAAATTTAACCCCCCAGTCTCAACACCTGCTTTCGACTTTTCAACGTATCTAACACATAGATCAAATTGGGGCAGCTACCCCTAATGTAAAAGATTCCCTTAGTAGGTGATAGAAATATCTTTTAAGCAGATTTTTCGAAGTTACCAGTCCTTTCAACCAAAACAATCAATATTTTTCGAAAACGGGCCAGAATTTGCCTGAAATAAATATAACCCCCCCCCCCGCATCACGACCGTCGACTTTTCAACGTATCTAACACATATATAAAATTGGGGCAGCAGCCCCTAAAATAGTAGCTGCCCCTAGTAGGTGATAGAAATATTCTTTAAGAAGATTTTTCCAAGTTCAGCCTTTTCAAACAAAAAATTCAATTTCTCTCGAAAACGGGCCAGAATTTGCCAAAAATTAATTTAACCCCCCAGTCTCAACACCCGATGTCGACTTTTCAACGTATCTAACACATATATCAAATTGGGGCAGCTACCCCTAATGTAAAAGCTTCCCTTAGTAGGTGATAGAAATATCTTTTAAGCAGATTTTTCGAAGTTACCAGTCCTTTCAACCAAAACAATCAATATTTTTCGAAAACGGGCCAGAATTTGCCTGAAATAAATATAAATATAACCCCCCCCCCCCCCCCCGCATCACGACCGTCGACTTTTCAACGTATCTAACACATATATGAAATTGGGGCAGCAGCCCCTAAAATAGTAGGTGATAGAAATATTCTTTAAGAAGATTTTTCCAAGTTCAGCCTTTTCAAACAAAAAATTCAATTTTTCTCGAAAACGAGCCAGAATTTGCCAAAAATTAATTTTAACCCCCCCAACACCCGATGTCGACTTTTCAACGTATCTCACACATATCAAATTAGGACAGCTACCCCTAATGTAAAAGCTACCCCTAGTAGGTGATAGAATTTTCCAAAAGTTAATTTAACCCCCCCTCCAATACCCGATGTCCAATTTTCAACGTATCTAACACATATATCAAATTAGGACAGCTACCCCTAATGTAAAAGCTATCCCTAGTAGGTGATAGAAATATTATTTAAGCAGATTTTTCTAAATCTCCAGCCTTTTCAACCAAAAAAATTAATTTTTCTCGAAAACAGGCCAGAATTTGCCAAAAATAGATTTAAAACCCCCCAACACCCGCTGTCGACTCTTCAACGTATCTAACAAATATACCAAATTTGGGCAGCTACCCCTAATGTAAAAGCTACCCTAGTAGGTGATAGCAATTATTTTTAAGCAGATTTTTCTAAGTCACCAGTCCTTTCAAACAAATCAATCAATCTTTCTCTAAAACGGGACCGAATTTGCCAAAAATAAATTGTACCCCCCCCCCCCAAATCCGATGTTGACTTTTCAACGTATCTGACATATATCAAATTGGGACAGCTACCTCTAATGTAAAAGCAACCCCTAGTAGGTGACAGAAATATTATTTAAGCAGATTTTTCTAAATCTCCAGCCTTTTCAAACAAAAAAATTAATTTTTCTCGAAAATAGGCCAGAATTTGCCAAAAATAGATTTAAAAACCCCCACAACCCGCTGTCGAATTTTCAACGTATATAACACATAGCAAATTGGGGCAGTTACCCCTAATGTAAAATCTACTCCTAGTAGGTGATAGAAATGTTTTTAAGCAGATTTTTCTAAGTCACCAGCCTTTTCAAGCAAAACAATCAATTTTTCTCGAAAACGGCCAGAATTTGCCAATAATTTATTTATAGAACCCTCCCCATCGAGGCTTCAACGCATCTAACACATATATCAAATTAGGGCAGCTACCCCTAATGTAAAAGCTACCCCTAGTAGGTAATAGAAATATTTTTTAAACAGTTCTTCCAAGTTAAGCCTTTTCAAACAAAAAATTCAATTTTTCTCAAAAACGGGCCAGAATTTTCCAAAAATTAATTTTAACCCCCCCCCCCCAAATCCGATGTCGACTTTTCAACGTGTCTACACATATATCAAATTGTGACAGCTACCCCTAATGTAAAAGTTACCCCTAGTAGGTGATAGAAATTTATTTAAGCAGTCCCCTGCCTTTTCAAACAAAAAAAACAATTTTTCTCGAAAACGGACCAGACGTTGCCAAAAATAAATTAAAAAACCCTCCCATCTCACCCTGTCGACTTTTCAACGTATCTAATACATATACCAAATAGGGGCAGCTACCCCTAATAGTTGACAAATATTTATTAAGCAGATTTTTCCAAGTTCAGCCATTTCACACAAAAAATTCAATTTTTCTCGAACACGGGTCAGAATTTGCCAAAAATTCATTTAAAACCGCCAATCACCCCTGTCGACCTTTCAACGTATCTAACACATGTATCAAATTGGGGCAGCTACCCCTAATGTTAAAGCTACCCCTAGTAGGCGAAAGAAATATTTTTAAGCAGTTTTTCCAAGTTCAGCGTTTTCAAACAAAACATTCAATCTTTCTCGAAAACGGCCCAGAATTTGCCAAAAATAAATTTTAACCCCCCCCCCCCCCACACCCGCTGTCGACTTTTCAACGTATCTAATACGTATATCAAATTGTGGTAGCTACCCCTAATGTAAAATCTACCCCTAGTAGATGAAAGAAATATCTTTTAAGCAGATTTTTCCAAGCTCAGCCTTTTCAAACACAAAATTCAATTTTTCTCAACAACGGGCCAGAATTTGCCACAAATAAATTTTAAAACCTCCCCAACACCCGACGTCGACTTTTCAACGCATGTAACACATACATCAAATTGGGACAGCTAGCCCTAATGTAAAATCTACCCCTCGTAGGTGAAAGAAATATTGTTTAGGCAGATTTTTCCAAGCTCAGCCTTTTCAAACACAGAATTTCCTGTGATTTGCTTTGAAACCCACTGAGCGGGAATTGCACTCGCCTGATGGACTACAATCACTTTTATTATGTTTTACCGCGGCTGTAGCTTAACATCGAAGGGTGAGCATGGGTTTTTTTAAATAGGGCTGATCGACTGTTAGCTGGTGTTTCACTTTAATTCATAAACAAAATCCGATTTGATACGCATATTGTCCTATAATTTTTGTAATGGTAAACATATACTCTTATTCTACGTTAATAACAAAAATAATTCTCTAACCAAAGCAAAACAAATTGTTTTCGCAAACAGGCTAAAAGAATCAATAAATTAAACAGACGGTTCTAGTCTTTGGTACTCCAAGCTGTCCTCTTTCCACTCGGGTATTCCAATTGCTCTCCTTATGGTGGCTGAGATAATAAGACTGGCGGTACAAAATTATGAATTTAAACTATGATAAACTCTCTCAAATTACGTTAACTAATACTTTGGTTACGCCCCTGTTTAGTAGTGCATAGAAAATTTAACAGTAATGTATTGTGCGATAACGTTTTATTTCTTTTTGAAATATTTTTCTCGTGTTGAACATTTTTATGCGGGTCCAATTTATCCTTTTTACAGGATTTATCAGTCGTTCGTGACTGCGTTATGTTTGAATGGTGCTGTTGATGGTGGATGAGAGAAATGTTACCTGGTGAATCTATTACCTAGGGACGGTTGGATGATGTATTTACACCATCAGAAACGATCAGTTTACTGGAACGTTTATACACTGTTATATAAGCTGGTTGGTTAAACCAAACGTAGGTAGTCTGACATTAAAGAATGCTTGATAAGCGAATATTTCTTTAATCTGGATTTTATCGCGAAGTGCGATATACGAAGGACATCAGAAAGGAAGTAGACTTTAATAATCTGCAATTACGTTAAGTGAGAGAAAATTTAACATCTACTTTTGTTTACGTAACCTATACGGACTGGAACTATATGCGAGAAATAATTATCGTACCTCGGTTTGGTTAACCGCTTTTCATCCGACAACACTGTGTACTTTAGTAAGTTGTCTGAGGCGGCATGTAGGTGTAAGTTTGTTAGTGTCGGCTAGCAGACCTGAGCAGACAACTCCGTTGCGACACTGTAGAGTCGGCAGGATTTTATGCAGGCAGTCTTTCTGTCCGACTGTGTAAGTAGACAACGACATCGGGAATTAAACTCCTGCCATAACGTTCTCCACAGGTGTTTGTGTAGGTATTCTAATAAAACTTCCATGCAGGTGAAGGCTAATCTGAGTAGCAACAGGCCAGTGTGTACAGGAGAATTCGGGATAGGATTCGAATAAGAAGTCTGCTCTAGGTAGGGCGGCTTGTGGTTTTATAGAAATCTGCGGAAGGCGAGAACGGCTTCTAGTAGTGACGTCAACTTAGCAATTAGCTGGGTTCTAAGTAGTGGGACTGGAGAGGACTTTGACGTAAATGTTTTCGGAACGACGGCGGAGGGGATAAAATGTATTTGTTTCAATTCTGCAATTTTACTAAAATTGCATAATTAACGAATACTTAATTTAAAAAATTGAGAAAGGGTTTAGGCTCTTTACAGGATTACCTATTGTAGTACAGAGATGACAATTTTTGCTATGACAATAGACAAATCACAAGGAGAGTAAAACTTAAATGTGTTGGTTTATTATTGACTGAACAGCTGTTCGATTATAGACAGTTAAATTGAAATAGAAGACGTTCTGCTATCTTCAATGATTAATAACTCACCAAAATTAAAAAGAAAAGATGACAACACAGAATGAGGCCCTACCTGCTATATCAAAGTACGCCCCCCCCCCCCTCCAAATGAAATTACTGACTGTTCAAATTAAGGGTCCTTTCAAACATAATATTTAAATAAAGCAGTGCAAGCTTTACACTACACAATACCATTGACTAAAAAATTCCTCAACTCCTCAACGACAATACATAGTGTGATAATAAATTAAGCGTCCTTTCAAGCATAATGTACAGAGTGATCAATCTCAAGTGTATACCACGTGTTCAAAATATTTAAGTTGGTACCACTGATAGGTTGGTAAGAAGCTGTATTGCTCTAGCTACTCTAGAGCATGGTTCGAGTCAAAACTACGATCAGTTTCAAATCTGTATGAAGGTCATTAACTTATATATATTATAAAATATTATCTTAATTTAAATAATGACTATTTTGTATTTGATTAGACTGCATCCCTATAAAATACAACAAAATAAATAAAATGTTATTTAATGATTGGATTACATCATTACAAAATAATGAATCTTAAGTATTTAAATGTTATAATTTCATTATAATTAAATAAAATTTACAGTACATGTTTGAAAACGGCATGACGGTTAAATTCGATATCACAATTTGAAATTCAGAATATATAATTTGTCTTGATATAGACAGTTTGTAAATAACTCAAGAAAATACAAAAGTGAAAAACGAAGGTATAATATGACATAAACTGACATAAACTAAAACGGCTAAAACCACACTAAAAATCCAAAGCAGCCAACTGCAAAACACAACAATATTAACAACTAGGGATTTTTGTCATACCACTACAGTACACTTGAGATTGATCACGTTGTATAAATAAAGCAGTACAAGCTTTACAGTATACAATACATAGTGTGATAATACCCTCATTTTATTTTAATTACATAAATGTAAAATATAATTGAAAATTGTGATAAGATTTTATTAGAATAGTTTATTTTACAATAAGTTGTAATTTTAAAACTAATAAATACATTGTATGGAAGTCTAAAATTATCGTATATCGTAAATTAACACTCCATTATTGTTTTAGGTTAAACATGACTATATAATCATGGTTTACAGGGTAAACATTTGACGGTAGTCCGATGTTTCTAGGAAAACCACTATATATGGTTAAGTAATTGCAATATCATGCATAATCGCAGATTTAATTACAGGTCTATCCACGACCTACATATACCGTAGAAACGACTATGGCTATCGTTTTTTATATCTTGTTTTTTTACAAATGATTGTAGCAATTCTTACTTATTCTTTCTTTGACATTTACAATAAAATCCTCAAACTAACATTCTGGAATAGCTTATGTATCTTAACATGTACCAAATCATCTGTTATCATTGTTTTTTACCTCAAATATTTTAAACCAACATGACAATTCTTTTCACATTCTTCCAAAATTAATAGCTTTATTCGTATACTGTTAGATGGCAACAAAATAGGTTTCTCAAAATCCATATGATCACGATTTATACGTCTCGTTTTGATTGTCAAAATATCTTTAGAATCTATCAAAGAACACAAATACGGGGTTTGCCTTTCTCCACAAAATTCTGATATTGATGTTGAATTAAACTCAAAACCAATACTTCACTTTCATGAAACTCTGAAACTGATAATTCACTTCTAAAATAATTATTCGGATTTTGTAATTGAAAATACAACGTACTTCTCAAGCGCCCATACCAACACCTTTAGAAAATTTAGAGAAATAAATATTAAACCGATCTGTATGGAAGATAGAAATACAACTCAACAATTTTTCTTTTCTCTCTATAAACCTCATAAAACTCATTTTAATTATACGACGTATTCTAATTTAACCCACCTTGGCCTATGCCAACCATACTTTTGGGGTAAAAAACCTCTAAATAAAAAATATCCATGAGTTCTATTTGAGAATACCAAAATTTCATCAACTCCATTCATCGCAAACACCACCCATACCCTTTCCGGTTAAATCCACGCTAAAATTTGAATTCGATTGGGCTAATCTACAAAGCGAGGAATAGTCATCTTTCTTTAATGAAGCAACTCTCGATTTAGCTTGAATGGGATAAATAAAAACGTTCGAGTAATTTCCTATTCTCAAAGGATTACCTTGTTACATGATAAATTCGTACTAGGCGATGCGTAGAGTTAATAAAATAAGCGGTTTGTCGGCTGAACTCCCCGAAGTTTCAATATTCACATTTATTCGTGAATAACGAGACCTCTCGGTAAAATGTACTTGCGTGAATTAAGAATTTTAATGATTGAAGAAAACAGGTTTGGTAAAATGGTAAGTTAATTAACTTTAAAACTCGTAATATCTATTTTAAGCTTCAAAAGTACGTTAAGGTTTGTCTAAATAAGCTCTTTAAATTTATTTGAATCCGATACAGTGAATAACCAATCCTGAATTAAATAAAAACCTAAAAATAGTATTAGTATAACCTAATGTTTTGTCAATAAATAATGCAGTAACCAAAACTTTCTCCTCGAATGCTGTATATGAAATAATTATCAGTGATAGATATCAAATACATTGATCTAAATATATAGATATATATATATATATATATATATATATATATATATATATATATATATAGATATTTAGATCAATGTTATTTGATATCTATATATATATATATATATATATATATATATATATATATATATATATATATTTATTTAGATTTCCACAAGTATTAATGTTTAAATAAGACATTTTTTCTTTTGAAACTTGTGTAAATAAACGTACAAATTGATTCAACGTTTCGGGAACGTCCTTTGTTCCCTTTGTCAAGAATTTATTTTGACAATTACAGAAATTGAAATAAGGTAACTATTTTGAACAAGTACAGAATATGAAACAAGGTAACTAATTTAAATTTAATCTGGACGGGTGTGTTTGACTTCGGGTAGTGGGTCTAGTACATGATGTAGAAGGTGCAGAAGTGGGGACGTCAGGAATAGTTGCAGCATAAGTGTTTGAAATTTCTGGAAGATTTGGAGTTGGTTGAAATTTCGAATCAACTTGTTTAATGATATTCTTCCAAATTTGTGGCATTCTAGAAGTGTCATCTTGTTTATTGAGGGCGTTTGGTCTTCTTTCAATTTCAACTGCTTCTCTAATAATTCTTTCTTGTAAGGTATATAGAGGTGCAATTAGACGGATATTGTTGGTGTTAATTTTGTGTCCTGTATCTTAAATGATGTGCAGCTAAAGACGATGATGGATTGTGCTGCTTAATTGCTAGTTGGTGTTCATCGGCTCTCGCATATAATATTCTGTTAGTTTGTCCGATATAAGTTCTTCGACAGTTGTTGCACGGTATCTCATACACTCCTTGGTTTTCATTAGGAATTTTGTCTTTGGGGTTTCTTAAAAGTTGGGACAAAGTTGAATGTGGTTTGAATACCGGTCTGAAGTCGTTTTTGGGAAATTTCTTTGCGATTCTGTCTGTAATTCCTTTTATATAAGGTAGAATAACAGGAATCTTGCGTTCATTGTTTGACAAGTTATTATTTCTTGGTCTTCTTACTTCGTTGGTAATTTTCAATATTTCTTGATCTTTGTATCCATTTTGAACTAGTATTTTATTAATAGTCTTCATCTCTTCCGTTTTAGAATTTTGGTCAGATAAGTGGTAAGAGCGGTATATCAAGGATTTCATAACGCTACGTAATTGACCAGGATGGTGATGCGAGAGAGAGTTCAAGTATCTATTCGTATGAGTTGGTTTTCGATAAACTTTGTGTGTAAATTTACCATTAGGAAGTCTTGTTATTAGCGTGTCCAAAAAAGGGAGTGAATTATTTTCTTCAACTTCCATAGTAAATTTGATGTTGTCGTGAATGCTGTTAATATGTCCCAGAAAATGGTTCAAGTTTCCTTTTCCATGGGGCCAAATTACAAATGTGTCGTCAACATAACGAAACCAACATTTAGGTTTTAAATCTGCAGAATTTAAAGCAGTGGTTTCAAAATGTTCCATATATACATCGCAAAAGCTGGAGAGAGTGGCGAGCCCATAGGTGCTTCCTTGAATTTGTTTGTAGAATTGTCCTTTGTAAGTAAAATAGGTTGAGTGCATGCAGTGGTTTATCAATTTGAGTATATCTTGGTTTATTGAGTGTTTTTCTTCTAGAATTTTTATCGTGTCTTCAATAGGTATTTTGGTGAAAAGTGACGTTATGTCGAAGCTAACTAAAATGTCATTTGGAGCCAAGGGTATAATTTTGAGTTTGTGTAAAAAATCATAAGAGTTTTTGATGTAGGATACAGCATTTTCACAAATCGGTTGAATAATTTTTGCTAGATAACGAGCAAGGTCATGAGTCGGAGAATTGAATGCACTGACGATAGGGCGTAATGGCCAGTTTTCCTTATGTATTTTTGGAAGTCCGTATATTTTGGGGATTCTTGAACTTTTCTCTCTTGGAATTAGTTTCTGTTTTGTTTCTTTGTCTAATTTTGTAGAATTAATGATAGATTTTGTTGTTTTTTCTATGTAGGTGGTAGGATTGCACTGATTTTCTTATATTCTGAGAAGTTAACACTTCAGACATCTTGTGGTGATAGTCTTTAGAGTTGACAATGACAGTAGCGTTTCCTTTGTCAGCGGGTAGTATTAATATTTGGTCGTCATTTTTGATTTGGTGTAACATTTGGAGGTCTTGTTTGGTGATATTTTGTTTGGGAAGTTTGCAGTTCTGAAGAATGTGTGCTACGTTGAGTCTAATTTCGTCAGCGACCGTAGGTTCTGTATCCTTTAAGGCGTATTCTACGTTGGTAATGTCAAACACACCCGTCCAGATTAAATTTAAATTAGTTACCTTGTTTCATAATCTGTACTTGTTCAAAATAGTTACCTTATTTCAATTTCTGTAATTGTCAAAATAAATTCTTGACAAAGGGAACAAAGGACGTTCCCGAAACGTTGAATCAATTTGTACGTTTATTTACACAAGTTTCAAAAGAAAAATGTCTTATTTAAATATATATATATATATATATATATATATATATATATGTATATAAACTGACATCAATTCTGTAATATTGTGAAGGTAGTTTAAGAATTATTTTACATGAAACAAGCTATGCTTTAGTTTCATTAACATATTTATTTAGAAGTTGATGACGTAATACTCACTGCTTGTAAAACATTAAAGAACTCTTTAACACTTTGTATTCTACCCAAAATTGAACTAATTTATTAAAAGTGACGTTTCTTGTAATTTAGAAGGTAACTTCTACATGTTTCAATCTCATAAATACTTGTAAAGAAACAAGAAATATTAAACTGCGTTGTTTATCGTTAATGCCGATAAACTGTAAAACAACTCTCAATGTAATTAAAATTTTGGTGGGCTTGACTTAGTTATTCATCAATTTGTCAAATGTGCGTAAAAGGAATTTAAATTGTAACCTCTTGTTTATGGCAATTAAAAGCAACAAAGAACATGAATGGTAAATTTTTCAAACTAACATTTAAAATAAATTACTTGAACATGGGTAATATCTTTAAAAAAAAATACACACATATCTGCATAACTAGAGAAGAGAAAAATGAATAAGTTATATTTAACCACTACTTAGAAGAGAACAATAAACAAAATCACAAATCTTACAAAACTCCTCAGTGGTGATATAGGGTAGTTTCTGGACCAGTTCAAGGTCACTCGCATATTGCTTTGAATATGGAGAATATGTCGAATTTTCATGTAAATCGTAAGTGTGTGAGTGAAACGGAGAATGTTTGGAGCCAGTTCAAACTTTTGGCAAGAAATTTGTTCAAGGTGATCTGGAGTGCGAGAGAAAAAGAGAGAGAGAGAGAGAGAGAGAGAGAATGTTTAGAGCCAGTTCAAACTTTTGGCGTTAAATTTGACAAGCTGATCTAAAAATAGATATGTCAAAATCATCATCATCATAATGCAATTCTTAGAAACCTAAAAATAGAGTCAGTTCATGTCAAGTTCATCTGGAGTGAGAGACAGAGAGAGAGAGAGAGAGAGAGAGAGAGAGAGAGAGAGAGAGAATGTTTGGAGTTCTTGGAGCCAGTTTAAGCTTTTTGCGGGAAATCTTTTCAAGGCGATCTAAAAATAGATACGTCAAGGTCATCATCATCATAATGCAATTCTTAGAAATCTAAAAATAAAGCCAGTTCATGTGAAAGTCATCTGGAGTGAGAGAGAGAGGGAGAGAATGTTTGGAGCTCTTAAAGCCAGTTTAAATTTTTGGCGGGAAATTTTTGGAGCTGTTTAACGTGATCTAAAAATAGATATGTCAAGGCCATCATCATCATAATACAATTCTTAGAAATCTAAAAATCTAATCAGTTCATGTCAAGGCCATCTGGAGTGAGAGAGAACGAGAGATAATGTTTGGAGCTCTTGGAGCCAGTTTAAACTTTTGGCGGAAAATTTTTGGAGCTGTTCAAGGTGATCTAAAAATAGATATGTCAAGGCCAATATCATCATAATGCAATTCTTAGAAATCTAAAAATAGAATCAGTTCATGACAAGGTCATCTGGGCTGAGAGAGAGCGAGAGAGAATGTTTGGAGATCTTGGAGCCAATTTAAACTTTTGGAGGGAACTTTTTGGGGCTGTTATAAGTGATCTAAATATAGATATTTCAAGGTCATCATCATCATCATATTGCAATTCTTAGAAATCTAAAAATAGAATCAGGGGATATAATCTAAAACTAGATTATGTTTGGAGCTCTTGGAGCGAGTTCAAACTTTTGGCGGAAAATTTGTTCAAGGTGATCTAAAAATAGACATGTAAAGGTCATCATATTACAATACTTAGAAATCGAAAGAAACATGGATGTTTCAAGGTTGGTGGTTTTCAGCGATACACACACACAAAACACGCGCACGCGCACACGCACACGCACACGCGCACGCGCGCGCGCATGTCACGCGCCGCACGCAGCAGTAAAGCACGCACGCGCGCACACATACACACACACACACACACACCAGTTCGTGCAAAGTCATCAGCATCATCATATTGCAATTCTTAGAAATCTAAAAATATATATAATATATATATATATATATATATATATATATATATAATCTAAAAATAGATATGTCATTATGTTTGGAGCTCTTGGAGCGAGTTCAAACGTTTGTTCAAGGTGATCTAAAAATGGATATGTCAAGATCATCACATATCAATTCTTAGAAATCTAAAAATAGAATCAGTTTATGGTGGGGGGGAACATAGATGTTTCAAGGTTGGTAGTTTTCAGACACGCACACACACACACACACACACAAACACACACACGCGCACGCACCCAGACACGCACGCACGCACGCACGCACGCGCGCGCGCGCACACACACACAGATGTATAATAAAATGTGCGAAATGTCAGTTTTTTTATTGCAAATTATTTTTTCACGTTGTCCATGGCAATATGCGCAAAATATTTTGCACACTAGGGCGCAAAATAAATTGCAAGAATCAATCATTTGAATTAAAACTACCCAAATGATACTTTTAATTTAACGAAAAGTGACAAATACTAAGTCAGATAGTATAGTTTATTTTACCAATACTACTACTAATATTCCAAACTGTAATACAAATATGTAACTATCCTTTTTTAATTATAATATTGATATTAATTAAACTAGCATCGTTAAACATGATGTCTCCATATATACGATTTATGTTGCAACATTTAGGAAATACGGGTCGATTCATTTGATTTGTTTAGCAAAGTACAGAGGAATTCTCAAATATAATAGTTATAGAAAAAATATTGTTTGTATTTTGTGGTAAAATTCATGTTTTATGGCACATTTGAATGAATTTTTAACACTCATGTGCCATTTACAAAACACTCATTTTGTACATTTAATACAAAAGTAACTATTTTATCTGGATTGTTAATACAAAATAATATTTTCTTTTAACTTTTTTACCAGAGGCTTCATTCTTAAAGAAAATATTCGTTACGAGGGGGGGAGGGGGTATCCGAAGATTGCTTTACATACATAATAGTTAGGTTCATTTAGAGCGTGAAATACAAAGAAAAGCTTTATTGATGATGCAGTTCTTGGAATTTGACTGTCAAGTGCACGTGTTAATTCAGTTATTACTTTCAAAAAGAAAATATCTATGAATGCAAACGCTTTCATGTGTTAGTACACACACTCAAAAACGTCTACTCTTTTAATAAATGTGTCGTAAACTGATATAGTTCTATATATAAACAATTCTAGATACAACTGAAAGAAATGGTGTAAATTTTAATTTCTTTTCAAACGTTTGAAATTATACAAAAATTACAACTATTACTCTATACCTCTTTTATCAAAATCTTAGTTAGAAAAATTGGTAAACCAATAAAAAACGCATTAATACTTACATTTCTGATAAATATGTGTGCGTGCTTCACAGTATTTTGAAAAAAAACGCAAACGCAGCGTCAAGCTAATTGCATTACTTTGTTGCAGGCCGACTACTTGATGTATAAAAATAATTCTTAAGCGCTTGAAATTGAAAAACTAGTCCCTTTCGTGTGTTTATGTTTTTAAATATCAATAAAACGCTACCATTTAATATGAAAATCAGTCCTTGTACAAATGATGTGAGTAATTAGTTTTTAAAAATGGTTATGTTTCAAATATTAATAAAAAGGCGCCATTCAAATTAAAAACAGTATTTATGATTTTTTAAATAGAAGTAGTAGTTGTAACTTGCACAAAATTAATACAAAAATACTCCATTCAACGCGCTGTATGTAATGTATTACTTTTAGCCAAGAATGCAAGTTTAACCTTGTTTGAAATAAATTTACACTTGTTGAATATTTGATAAAATATAATTAACTTCAAAAAACATGCTCTATACATTTTAGATGTTAGTTCATTTTTCTGTAGTTTCTCTGTGTAGTTTTCTTTTAATTTGAATATGTAGTGTTCATTCAAGAAGAAAATTGTGAAGTGATTTTTTTTTGTAATTTCTCTGTAGTTTCTAAATTTTGAATATGTGTAAAAAGGTCAAGAATTTTTAAGAAAAAAATTGTGAGGTGGTTGTAATCAATTTTTTCATGAAATAAAAATGTGTGATAAAATTATAATTAACGTGTAAAACATGCTTCGTACATTTAGATGTTTAAAATTAATAATAATTTTTGATTACATATTTGCCTTTGAACTTATTCGTTCATAACAAAAACTTATAATTTAGATGTTTGTTCATTTTTTTCTTTGTAATTTCTCTTTGACTGCTGTTAACAGTGAATGTTTTGGAAACGTGTTACAGATACTAGGCAATTTATGGCTACTATTACTAGATAATGAATGAATGAGTATTCATTGAAATAATATAAATAATAAAGAACAAAATGTTTAATTTCTCTTTTTCCTTTTATTACTTGTGGTAAAAATATTCCTAGAATCATTTAACCGTTTGAAGAATGCCAAAGGTGAAGTGATGAACTATATTATGAAAAAAATAATTTTCGAAAAACCCTTAAATATATCGTTAATAAAATGTTAGTATAAAAAGGATTATAATTCTCATAAGTTTAACATTAATTTATTCTTTATTTATTATTATTATTATAAACAAATCTAAACCTAACAAAAAAACTATTTTAAACATAAACTAACACTAATTAACAAAAAAAATAAATAAACTAGAACCTAAACACCTAAATTCTATAACGTATGTAACACTTTTTGCGTATCATGAATGTTTTTTTGTTGCTGCTGTAGGTGGTTACACCACACCACACCATGGAGCAAGATAATTGCTTTATTCTTACTCAAGGATAATTTTGTTCTCTTACTGCTTGAAGCCATTACAAAATGAAAGTATGTAATTAAATGTTACAATAAAATTATATATATTAAATCTGTTAACCTTAGCAAAATTGTTAAAAAAATTGGAGGTGGTTGGCACGATGCACTGACCTGTGCAGGTAAAGGTTATGGTCTCACTCTTCAAGGTCATAATTTAAATATCTAAAAATAGAATTTTCACGAGCATATAAATTTGACCTTGAATGCGGTTTATATGACAAATTCGGAAATGAAAATGACTACACAAGTACGTTAGGTTTACTGTATAAGTTAATGAAATTTTATAATAGGTTGATATCGTTCTTAGTACGTATTTTCATCGTCTCATTATAACGTTTAGTGGCAATACACATTCAGATATCCTTAAAGCCTTCATATCAGGATCTGATGCCCTTTTTTGAGACATTGTTGAAGACTTATTACAAATCTACGCCTCTTTAACTTATACGCAAGAACAACACAACAACGACAATTAAAGTCTTTATTTTTGTACTTATACAATAAAGTTCCTTAAACCTAACACATATAATTGTGTTCTGAGACACGTATAACAACATCTGCCATCAATAATTTTTTTTTTACACTCCCTTTGTACGGTTCTGTAAAATGATTCTAGTTAAATCATGTGTAGTTTACATATGGTTGGGGGCACTACTATTACAAACAAACTATTATGTTTGTTGTTTTTCTGACTGCACCCCAAAACTACTCATGAACACATTCTTCGCATTTAGCAGCATTTTAAATTCTTCAATTTGATTTTTTTCTTCTTTGAAATACTCGTAAAAGCGCTGAGGTTACCATTTAAATTTCCT